>CM033791.1:39622681-39672681 GCA_019656835.1 Rhododendron ovatum
AATTAGACGGATATTTCCAAGAGTGCGGAGTTTGATCATTCTTTCTTTGTCTCTACGTTCCAACTCTTGATCAGGAGCAGTCATCTGCCTAGCTTCTGCCTTAAGTTGGTCAGAACCTTCAAATGCCTCCTGACAGTTATTCAGGAGGACCCGCTTAAACGTGATTGCTTTTCCGCCAGGTTCTTCAGATGGGAATGGAGGGAGCTTTTCGTTGAGATCTGAACACAGCTGGGCGTACATGGGACAAAAAGTTGGTTCCAGCACTGCCTTGTCAAAAATCAAGGAGATAACCCCCTGCATTGCAAGCAGAATCTGGATTAAACTTTACAATCACTCTGAAGTAGAGTAATGAATAAGATCATTTCCAATTCGGAGAAGTCTATCGGAAATAATTGGAACCTTCAGAATATCAGCCGTTGTGATCCCAGAATCAATTAGCTGACCCTTTAGGAGATCGAACTTCTCTGGAGTCAGCTTATTCAGTATCCTACATGGCAAACCACACACAGCAATAAGCAAGCGTAATTCAGTCCAGCAATTATTTTCATGCAGAACACATCATGCTAGTCCAGTCATCATATGGTTATAGAAAATGGTGAATGCATTGAAAACTAATGTAATCTGAACTTGAAATGGGTCTAACTCGAATGTAATGATAAGTCAGAATCATGCAAGTGATAATGGATATCAAACACAGAGGTTTATGACTGGATATCATGTATCAGATTGCAGGAATATTATCACATTGTCCATCATAGGCACTAAACATAACAAAGGATTCATCATAACAGATTTTATAAGTGATTATACGTGTTCACATTCACCTAATTCAAGATAAAACTTTCGAATTTTTTGGTAAATAGATAAGCTAATAAGGCGCGAACTTGAGTCTAACCATAGGGGAATACCACCCCTCCAGAATTCTATGATCCGGAAGCTCTGCATCTTATAACAAATTAATGTGCAGAAAAAGATGTAAATAAAGCTTCTGACAATAAAATACCCTTTTATAGTCTTCAAGACACGATCCTTGTCAGAGAGTGTCCCCCTTCGAGCTGACCATGGCACTTCAGCTTTGATTAGAGCAGGAGCAGGTCCTCCCTGTTTAATTGCAGGCATGGCTTGGAATAAAATTATTCACAGAACATAAAACAGAGAACGCCTCAAACATTAACTATTAGAGGTTCATGTGAGTGCACAACTTCGCATATACAGATCACATCACAGCATAGCTTTGTGTGAAACTGTGGAACTTCTGAAGGCCATAGAACAAATTTTCCAACTATCTCCTCATTTTGCAGATTTACATCAGAGGAGCTCTTTCGTTTCTCTCATTCGGTCATCGCTAGATTATGCAAGGGAAGTATACAAGAGCCCCACAAAATAAAACACGAGAGGATGTCACTCCTCACTCCTTGGTCAAAAAACGAGAGAAGAAAAAATTAAGGAAGTTTATCCACAAGAGGGAAGTATACAAGAGCCCCTCCTCACTCCTTGGTTCCTACTCATTTTTTGCTTGCCCCACACTATGACAAAGAAATAATCACCATCCTCCATGTTGTTACAAACTACTTTCTTGTCATGGCAAGTTACAAACTATGTCAAAAGCTGAATACTCTGAAACATGTGTGGAAGTAAGTTGTTTGTAAATTAATTATGAATTATGACGTGTGCTTGTCTCACAGTAATTTGCCACAACATGCAATAGGTACATCTTTCTTTGGTTGGCAACTTGGCATCCAATGTGATATATCAATAAATTAAAAACTCACAACTCCATGCACCTGATTTGACACCCATACAGCTATTCCAATTATAATTTCAAATAGAGATTGCAGCACATCTAGATGACACAATTACATGCTACTCTCCAGAGAGTAACTAACTCCAAAGCTATTACCCGATTACTACCAAGCACCGTTCTCCATAAGATAGTCACTTTTCCATGAAACTTATTTGGACTGATAGTAGATTGACCTCCTTATTAGATTGAACACACTAAACACCATTTGGGTCCAAATTCCAAAGCCTACTAAGAAAGCATGCATGAAATGTCAAGGAACCTTACGAAATGTTACCCTTATTACTTACAGTAGGGACACGAACGAAGAATGTGTTAAGCTCACCAATCGAAGGAGGTCACTTGCAATTAACAACAAAGCAAATCCTTCAATAGACAGTTTTAGAGACTAAATCTGGTTTCCAAAAGGTACGTGTAACAAGCAGAAATCAAAACCAACAATTATCCAACAAAACTGAACTACCCCTTCGTTAGAAGAAATTTGTACCCTTGCAAACTGTGAATTTAGTTGGTCTTGGCGATTATGTTGAATTGGTTCCTGTTGTTTGGAGTCAAACCAGCTACCAGACTCTCTATTTTCTCGAGTAGCATCCCAGGATTTGTCCTCTCCAGATGTAGGGATTGGTGCTGACCGACCACGCCAGTCACGATTGTCTGGCTCAGTATAACGAGTTGGAGGTTGAATTTGCGGCTACATGAACGAAAATTTTGTCACAATGAAGCTTGTATAAAGGACAGAAAACCAAAATTAAAAAAAAAAAGGACACCCAAAACATTCTTGTCGAGCAAAACTCTTCACCGACTCTCACATTTGACAAGCAAATACTCAACGAGGGTCCCAAGTGCTGCAGGAAATCGAATAAAAGGAGAGAATCCACAGCATGATAACTTACAGTGGTTTCAACATGACCCCAGTTTTGATCTTCACCATAAAATTCAGCTTCAACTTCTTGTTTGATTTTCAGTATAGCCTCAGGGACATTACCTACCTATGAACAAAATTTAGCATCACCAGACAATAAGAGTGATTAAAAAACTAAATGATAAGGATTTTGAGACATAAGACTATCCATAAAAACGTTAGCTATGAAAATAGACAAACATCTGTCTGCCAAGTTAAGTCATTTAACGTGGTTTAATTCACTAGCAAGATAGCTAGAAAGCGAAAAAGAATAATTCCATATAAACTTGAAAAGGTGTTACTCATGTCAATTACCTTTAATGGAAGGAGGTGCTTCTTCAAGCAACTCAAAATTGACAAGACAAATAAATAAAATTCAAACATAGAAGCCAAAAAAGGGAAGAAGGAACAGGGAAAAAAGGACAAGTACGACCCAAAGTAAGTTACAAAATCATACACGCATTCCACTACTTCAACATTTAGTATGGATTGCCATAAAAGAAATCACGAGCTAAAAAATAAACCACACCATTCACGAGAGAAAGAGATTGGCAAAAACAGTACCCTAGAAGTTGAATTGCATAAGCACGAACACACTGCATAATTGTGAAACTCAGCCGGAAGCAATATCACCAAAATAGTAACACTTTAGAGCACAACTTCAGAAATATTACCTCCCTAAGTTGTAACAGCTGGTCCCGAGTGTACCGAACGCGCTCACGACCCTCAAACCGATAATCTCCAGTCTGCAACAACAAAACTACGAGAAGCTCAATACTTGAATCCAATTATCAGTTTAAATTACCAATTCAAAATAAATAAAATAAAATAAAGAGTGGCAAACAGGAAGGGGGAACAAGAAGGAGAAGCGTTCCCTACTAAATTATGAATGCATAACCATGAATCAAATCAAACTATCTTGAGAACATGATTACCACAGCATGAAAGAACATGGCTAACATACATAGCACAATGAATATGAGTCATGACAGCCAAAGTCAACAAGGAAGCTTAAGGACATGCGAAGACTCAAGAGTTGAGCACAACAATTAGGTCACACATAACCGCAAACCCAAATGCACGAAATATAACTTCCATAATACCATCAAAGCATCTGTCTATATGATAAATTCTCTGAGTCTTACCACAGGATATTCACCAGCTGTCAAACAGGTCATGCACTGATCCCATGCCACCAATCACGACAAAAAGGCATAACTACTAATTAAGAAAATGCTTGATGATGCAGCTATTCCCATGATTGGAATGAATCTAAGAAAAAGACCCTACATCACAACGGTGAAATTGCCTTCTAGAATGACATCCCTCGGAAGAGGCTTCCATGTATGTAGGTTCTTTATGGGCAATCTGATACTAACTTCAAGCCCACCTAAAGCATACACAAATAATGTATGTCCATATTTACAGCAGAAAAACACACCTTAAGCGCACTGCCAAGAATCAGGACACTTGAGTCTAAAAGTTTCCATCTCATTCCCTTTCAAAGGATATCTGAACTTATTGAAAATACTTGGTGTTCTAACAACCTGTATTCTCTTTGTTTCCTTTCCACACACTCATGAACCAAGAATATCGGAATAACTCCAGAAACATTACATATGGACAGATATCCAACATGAAGCATTCCAATAAGGCAATCACTACTTCAGAAAACACAATGCCCACGTTTGGCTGTCGTTTTCACGAATTCAAAAGTATCTCTTCAATGCTTCCATAAAAATTGGCCCTTTTTTCAGAACCTCACCAAAAAACAAGCTGTGAGAACAGTCAACAGAACTGGTTTTGGAAACACCAACAAATAGAGCCAATAGACTTACCAGTACAACACTACTCAAGGAAAAAATCAGGTCTACACAAGGCCCAAGAGTGTAATCCCCTTCTTGAATAAAATCCCTTGAAAGAAGCTTCCAAGTTCCATGTATGTAGGATCTTTATGGGCAATCTCATGCTAACTTCATGCCCACCTAAAGCCCACAAAAAATACTGTCTGTCCATATTTACAGCAGATACACACCTTAAGTGCACTGCCAAGAATTAGGACATTAATGTCTACAAATCTCCATCTCCTTCGCTTTCAAAGGACATGGTATCCGAATTTGTTTTAAAATACAGTCTTCCCCTACCAAGCTGTGTTATATATATCTCCACTCATGAACCAAGAATAATGGAACAACTCCAGAAGATTTCACCAATTGAAAGATATCCAATCTGAAACATACTACCAACTTCTTGAGAAAGCACAATGGCCTTGTTTGGTTGCCATTTTCAATATCAACAACTCAAAAACATATATTTAATACTTTCATAAAAATTGATCCCTTTTTTTTTCAGAAACAGCCAACTGAACCAGTTTCAGAAATAGCAACAAAACAGTGCCCATACACTTCTTAGTTCTAACTATCAGTACAATACTGTCAAAGAGATGCCAAATTACTCGTGCAACTATCCATGTTAAACCACATATCTATTATCTGTTTGTAGCTATCCTGTACAATCTCAATCCATATGTTCCTTTAGGTGGAAACGGATTCATATAAGTCAAACCCAACTTAACAACACTAAGTTACACGAAGCAACAACCAAAACCTAAAAACATCACAGATTAGCATCCAAAGCACATCAAACCAATAAACCAAAACATAAAATTGATATCTCATATCTTATAAACTCCATATCAAAGGGCATATCACATGGCATAATATGCGTATAAACATATATAACGAGATCCGAGCACGAGAGGAAATTTAGAGTAAAAAGGAATCAGAAAACCCTAGATCCGGGGGAGGAGAGAGAAAGAATCGACCTTGAGAGAGAAAGAAGAGGGAGAAGCACCGGCACCGCCATGGGGACGAAGGAGAGGAAGATCTGAAGAAGAGGAATCGAAACGGGGGCCAAGGACACCTCTGCTCCCTCGATTGCCGCCTCCACCAGGTCTCAAGCTCAGCACCGTCTGATCAGCCTGCATAATACCTCTGTCGCCGCCGTTCGATTCAAAGAAAACGCCCAACGCAAAAAAAGGAATTACGATTCAAAGTCGAGAGCTTCGAACCAAGGACGGGCTCTCTCTATAGAGATGGAGATAGAAAGAGAGATATAAGGTGTATGTTTTTCTAGAGAGAGAGGATTTGGGGGGGAGAGATTTGAGCTTCTCCCTTCTGCCGCAAGAGCAAAGAAGGGGAAAGAGAAGGGTTGTGAGGGCAAAGGAGAGAGAAAAACCCTTTTATTTGGTTGTGAGCCGACGAGTGTGAATATTTTGGTTTCCGCCTCTTTTTTTTTCTTCCCCCTTTTCTTCCCTTTTTCCCTTTTTCCGAGTTTTACCATAGTTCCACTTTCAAATTACGTCACTGTCCTAACTTCTGAGTCTGTTGGGGACTCAGGATCACGGGAGCAGTTCCTGTCCAGTATTTTTAAGGTCCAGTCCGGTCCAGTTTTGGGCCGTTGTGGGCCCATTCCGGATCCACAATAATGATTGGAATCGTTCATTTTGTAGATCTCGTCGAGTATGTCATCCATGCCAAAAATTAGCTTGATCGAACATTAATAGGTACATGAACGAAATATATTTGTACAAGAAAAAAAGGGCAATTATTAATTTCAACTTAATTTTTGTCATTGCTTTTTTCTTATACAAATTTGTTTCATCCATGTACCTATTGATGTTTGATCAAGCTAATTTTTGGCATGGATGACATACTCGACGAGCTCTACAAAATGAACGATTCCGATCATTGTTGTGGGCCCGAAATGGGCCCACAAAGGCCCAAAACTGCACCGGACTGGACCTTAAAAATACTGAACAGGAACTGCTCCCCAGGATCACATATGAAGCGTGTTTGTGATAACTGTGAAATAGATTTGCGATAGCTCTTGATAAGAATTTTTAACATGCACTTACAATGTTTTTTTAAAAACTAAAATTTAAAACATTGCACCTAGAATGTTTTTATAAACACCCACTTGCGTCTGTTTAGTCAATTATACCCTCGTTTATTTCTGTAAATTGCGAGCATATTTTTTTTGTACAACTCAAAATTATAAACGCATTACCATCATGAGCGAAAATTGCTCTTGTTTTTCTTTGTAAAACCACATATATCTGACAACAAACTAGAGAAGTTCTTATTTCCGACCAAATCAAAAGAGACTCTTTTTCACAGCTAGTTTTGGAATTCAACATTAAATTTATTAGGTTACGTGTTGCAACCAATGCTATTGGCCACATATCACTTTGACCCTTCACCTTGAAGAAAGGAGGCTAGCCCTCGAAAATATTATGCACAAAGATTCGCTTGTTATTGGGGTTCACAACTTGTTCGCATTGTGCAGTTGTGCCTCAATTCTTCACTTAAATGCTCTTTGGGCATTGATTGGTTTCGAATGTATAAGTTGACAAACTCTTACTCCTTCCGTCCAAATTTAGTAGTCCTTTTTAAAGTTTATGTCATTTTTTAATCGATTATATCTTTCAATTTATAATATTTTACGTGATTTCGAAAATATTATATTATAGAAGTAATCGAGATCTATTAAACAAGATTTATATGCGAAAATGAAATTCATTATGAATTTAAAGATAAAATCCATTTTTTAGCTAGTTAAAATAAAACTAAGACAATTAAATCGGGGACGGATGGAGTATCTATCTTTGTCGAGTGCGACAAATCAAGCAAGAAAATAGAGAGAAGCGAAGGGGTTAAGACAGCGAATCAGATGTTCACCATTTATGAGCTTTGCCATTCCAAGGAAGAACAATTGCGGGGACAATTCTGGTACTTTGCCCAAACCAGATGAGAAAAAACGTGTTCTTTCCAATAACTCCACCGTTTTAGCAAACAAACATGTGCGAAGTTTGGTGGCGATTGTCTTGCCCTAATAATGCTCTTTTTACCGGTTACCGGCTGTGATCCCGGGCAAAGCCGCCCAAGCTTGTGCCACCATCTAGTGTAGCGTATGGCCTTTTGCCCTAAATTTTTTCACATTTTTTCACGTGGGTTATTTATTACTCCATTTGTTCCCATTCTTTAGCCTCTTCCGGAAGTTTGTGTCACTTTTTAATTGATTATATCTTATAATTTATTAATTTTTTAGATAATTTTGGAAACATCTTTTAAAAGAGTTCTTTGAGATCTATCAAACAAGATCTATATTGGACTTCGGGTTGATGCTGTGTAGTGAGGTGCACAACATCGTACTGAGCATCTACGAGCAGTCGGATCGTGCATCCAACTGCTCGGATCTCATCTTGACAACCAACGATCGAGAGCCGTTCATTGCAGAGATGAGATCCGAGCCGTTGGATCATGGACGGAGGGAGTATTGCATATAAATAGTATTACCAATTAAAAGTTATAATTAATTTTTTACCCGGTTGGGAAATGACGATGGACAAAAGAATGGGGTGGGGGGAGTATTTTTATAATAAATATAGATTTTGGTCATATTTTTATCTCACATCGTTCGTCTTGACGGTAGAAACAAAAAAAAATACTGAAATATACAGTGCCCTTCTAATGAGGGATCTCCCATTTTATTAAAATGCGGACCTCCTTTTTTCCGATTAAATTTCGATGATTTGAACCGTTCAATGTAATCAAAATGTGATTTTAGGGATTCTTGCCAGAAATCAGCAAAAAATATAACCGGAAAATGTTTCATCCGAGCAATTTTTATTAAACGATTAATAAAAAACTGTTCAAATCAAGCGCTTTCCATTCATATTTTTTGCCGATTTCTTAAGGGGACCTTAAAATCACGTTTTGGACACATTGAACAGTTCGGATCATCAAAATTTGATCGATAAAGAGGAGGTCCACAACTTAGCAAATTAAGGGATCCCTTATTAGAGCGGTTCCGGGAACTCTTAAAAAAGCCTCTAAAAAAATCCCCCCAAGTTCTCGTTTGAATTTTGATGATCCGAGCCGCTCAATGTAATTAGAATGTGATTTTAAGGGTATCCGTGAGAAATCAACAAAAAAAATGACCGGAAAAGACTTCATCCGAACAGTTTTTTATTAAACTTTTCAATAAAAAACTGCTTAAATCAAGCCATTCCCGGTTATTTTTTTGCCAATTTCTTATGAGCACTTTTAAAATCACGTTCTGAACACATTAAGCGGCTCGGATCATCAAAATTTAATTTGGAACCATGAGATTAAGATTTGGGGTTTTTTTTTAGAGGTTTTTTTAAGGGTTTTATATATACACACACACAAAGTTGAAAAATTAATACTCCAGAAAATTTGTTCTGTTGAAATTTAACACAAATATCTATAATAATTAAGATTAGAAAAACCAGAAAATTTTGCCAAAAAATTCGCAAAAAGTTAAACTAAAGAGGGCCGTACTCCGGTGATGACAGCGGCATAAAGTGCCCTGCACGTGTCGGTTACGTCCGTTGTTTTGATTTTAAAAGTTATCGTTTTAATTGTAGTATTTTGTTGCTTTTATACTCCCTCCGTCCCAAATTGGATGACAATTTTTGAAATTTGTGCCATTTTGTATTGCTTATATCTTTCAATCTATAATGTTTTTCACGAATTTGAAAACTTTGTATAATAGAACTAATCGAGAACTATCAAACAAGATCCATATTGCATATTTTTTGAGATTCATATTGAAAGATATAAGGAATTGAAATTGGCACAGATTTCAAAAATTGTCATCCAATTTGGGACGGAGGGAGTATCATGTTTTTAATAATTGAATTTGGTATGGGGAGGACTCTGCATAGGGGTGTTTGCCACGTGTTCTTGAGGTTGGTCCTTGTAGTGACCTGTTTGGATTGCCGGAATCTATGCCTGGATTCATTACTCATTCATTCGGGTACTTTTCCTTATTACTGGATTTTGGTACATTAATGATGATGAAGGAGCAGCATTGTAGGACCGTGTAGACTTTACTCTTACTTTCTTTCTTTTGTCCTTATTAGTATTTTTTTGAAAATTATTTCTTCGTCACGACGAAATAAATTTAAAAAGTAAAAAATTATAATTAAAATTAATTTTTTTTAAATAAAGAACAAAAAATTGGTTTATTGGTTAATTTTTATCTTTATTTAAAAAAATTGAGTTTCGGTCATAATTTTTTTTTTTTAGATTTCTCTCCTCTTGACAAAGCTATAATCCACAAAAATTTAACAAATAAGGACAAAAAGTACTCCTTATTGGCTTTTTTTAGCCGAACAAGGCCGTACTTTTACAACTTAGGCTTATTTTGGATAAATAATTCATTTGAATTATTTTTTTATTTAATTTTTTTGCATTTATTAGTTTTTGTCAATTTTTTGTGAATTATTATTTTTTCATAATGAGACAAATCTTAAAAAGTAAATAATTACAATCAAAACCCAATTTTTTTAAATATAGACAAAAATAAGTCAGTAAGTGAATTTTCTTCGTCATTACTCAAAATAAATAAATTTCAATGTTAATTTTTATTTTTTATATTCCTCTCATTATGACGACACAATAATCTAAAAAAAATTGGCGCAAAACTAATTGGCAAGTTTGTGGAAATCAACAATTTCATCTTGATAAGTTTGCTTTAGGTCCAAATGAAATTTGTGTCGGCCCTGGGCCCTCAATCATACTATATGATATCCCACCTAAACGTTTTTTTTTCTCTCCTTCTAGAACACGAAAGAGATTTGTTGAAAGTAGTCCAATCCAATTGGAAGCAGGGGCTTGTAGTAAAGCAGGGCCGATTTTAATGGTTCTTTTCAATTCGGACCATTGAAAATACTTTTAGACGGCTACAATTATTTACTACACTCCTACAAGCTCCCGAAGCCAATCCAATTAGTATAACAGTCCCACCAATAAGAAGACCAATGCTACGGTAATCATGAGTATCACATTTTAGGTACCATGTACAGAGCCGGCTTATGGGGGTAGCCAAGAAAGCTTAAGCTTTGGGCCTTAAAAAAAAGCTAAAAATGGGGCCTCCAAATTCTTAGGACCCCTAAATATATTAGGCTCAAATAGATTCAATGTAAGCCTTCTCTACACAAAATATGCCCAATTCAAATTTCGTAATGGAAACTCTTTGTCAACTAACCTTTGAATAAAAAATATAGAGTGGGTCTCATTTAAGAAATTTGCTTTCGGCCCCTGAAAGTTATGAGCCGGCTTTGACCATGTGAGGGATCCGGAAGCCGTTTATCCGCAGCCGAGGCCTTGCAACTTTGTTTGTGGTCCGCGGCAATTTCAAAAGGCAAATGCACAGGAAAGATGAAGCTGGTTGCTAAGGCCGTTGCGGCATGAACCTTGCGAGGAATGATGTACTGTGGTTTTCCCAACTTGAAGAAGCTACGCTCGCCCGAGGTGTATAATTCTCTTCACCGCAGTGTGTTTAGCAGTATCACGAAGTTTGTACTGACCGTTTTTTATCTGGAAGATTTCAAGAGAATATTCAACTTGGAGTTGCTCGATCAAATTTATAAAAAGTTCTTTGGTAAGCTACAGCAATTAGAGACCGAGGGTGTTCATGCTTTGATAGGCATTGCTGAAGAGACAATAAGTGTAAAAGAGTTTCCTATCCTAAGGGAACATGGATGTTGGAGAGATATTGGAGCTTCACACCATTCAGTACGGGACCCTAAGGTTACCCAAACTTCGACCTTCGGTTTTGAAGATGGGACTTTGAAATTTATCCTACTATGTGGGATGAAATCGGGTCGCCTTTTATAAAGCTTGTGTTGGAAGAGATGGAGAAGTATGTGCCACTGAAGGGAGATCGTAAAATGCAGTTGATGTTGGAGTTTGCGCGCTACAAAAGTTTTCACGTTCTTGATACTCTGACAAACTAATGGATGTTGAAGAATTTACTGGGTTTTACCTGATGGACAAGGAACGGTAGTGATTATATTGCTTGATGAGTTTGTTGGTGGCTTGCAGCGTGGGCTAATCGTATTGTATGACTTTAAATCCCAGGCCGTGGGGAGGTTAACTTCAAAAAGCAGCTATCCCTTTTCCCTTTAACATGTGGTGACTTTGGAAGTTTTGATAAAAAAGTGCTTGATGTAGTTGAGGCTGCTTATATTGAAAGAAGAATGCAGGGTCACCCTTTCATCAATATAGGAAGTTCAAGTTCCCTTGTACAAAATCTACGATTTATCTGCAAAAGCTGCAAGGGAAAATGGTGAAGAGGTGGTGAGACTTGAGCATTTTGCTTTGGTAGTCATTGCCTGGAAACTGCAAAAATATCCTCCGAGTAAGATGGCAATGGACGTGAAGACTTGTCCGGCTAATGTTGGCATCATATGCTGAACTCCTTGAAGCTCTGAAGGGGGCCGTAGCCAAGCCGAGGGTGAAAAGCTGGAGGTCTGATGGCTTCAAGCGTCTATCAGAAGATGTTATGATGAAAATCATGAACGAGTGCTGTGTTGGCGGCTGGATGCAGCATTAGAATTGTTGAAGGCCTTAGACAAGGGATTGAGTTTGCCTGTAATCTGTTACAGAAGCATGACATGGAAATGTGCTAATTTGACGATATCGTTGTGTTATAGCAAAGTAATAAGTATGTTGCAACCATAAGAAAAACCCCCAAAAGTTCGATTCGAAACTAGATCCTGTAGTAGATACTACTCTATACTACCTCTCTCACTCGCAAACGCAAGTCTATAGTTTACATACTTTCACAACAACTGAAAACAAAGCCTAGTTATTTACAAGCCCAGAAACAGAACCCCAAACAGACCACCCAAGCTTCTTCCTTCCAAACACTAACCCCTCTCTCCGCATTTAATCAACCTCTTCAATCTTCGGTCCAGCACCACTGCCGGACCCACTAGAACCACCACCGTACCCACCAGCATCAGGCATAGCACCATCCATGCCACCACCGCCACCACCACTACCTTGATACATCTTAGAAATGATTGGACTACAAATGGATTCCAATTCCTTCAACTTATCCTCCAACTCATCCACCTCAGCCAATTGGTTCTTCTCCAACCACTCCAAAGCCTCCTCGACTGCCTTCTCTATCCTCTGTTTATCCGCCGGATCCAACTTGCTAGCAATCTTCTCGTCCTTTATTGCATTCCTCATATTGTATGCGTAATTCTCCAGTGCGTTCTTAGCTTCCACCTTCTTCTTCACCTCCTCATCCTCCGCCTTATACTTCTCTGCATCTGTCACCATTTTCTCAATCTCGTCCTTGCTCAACCTCCCCTTGTCATTAGTAATTGTGATCTTGTTCTTCACCCCAGCAGTTTTATCCTCCGCCGAGACATTCAGAATCCCATTCGCATCAATGTCGAAAGCCACATTGATTTGCGGCACCCCTCTTGGTGCCGGTGGAATTCCGGTCAGCTCGAACTTCCCGAGCATGTTGTTGTCTCTAGTCCTTGCTCTTTCACCTTCATAGACCTGAATGACAAAAATTGGTTTACAGACAAAAAATTCTCAAAAGAAAAAAAGAAGTCCATGTCAAAATGGCCTCACCCACGTCCAAGATTCTGCAATCTATGTTTATTCTGTACACAACAGGCAATTAAACACTCCATGAATCATGACTATACCTGAATTAGCACGCCGGGTTGGTTATCCGAGTAGGTCGAGAAAATCTGCTCTTTCTTAGTCGGAATCGTGGTGTTCCTCGGAATCAAAGTGGTCATCACACCACCAGCAGTCTCGAGGCCAAGACTCAGCGGCGCAACATCAAGCAACAACAAGTCCTGCACCTTCTCATGCTCTTCACCACTCAAAATTGCCGCCTGTACCGCAGCCCCATATGCGACTGCCTCATCGGGATTAATACTCTTGCACAGCTCCTTCCCATTGAAAAAGTCCTGCAACAGCTGCTGGATTTTCAGGATTCGTGTGGACCCACCGACGAGAACAACTTCGTGGACTTGGCTTTTATCAATTTTAGCATCGCGCAAGCATTTTTCGACCGGTTCCAGGCATTTCAAGAACAAGTCCATACACAATTCCTCGAATCTGGCTCTGGTAATAGTCGTGTAGAAGTCTATTCCTTCGTATAAGGAGTCGACTTCTATGGTGGTTTGGGTGGTGGCAGACAGAGTCCTCTTGGCTCTCTCGCACGCGTTCTTTAATCTCCTCAATGCTCTGGCGTTTCCACTTATATCCTTCTTGTGTTTCCTCTTGAACTCTGCAACCAAATACACAGTCATAGACTACAGATAAATGTTTCCTGGAAGAATTTTCAAAATCTCAACTTTCACATTACCTGCTACACAAAAGTTCACCAGCCGATTATCAAAGTCCTCGCCGCCCAAATGGGTATCCCCCGCCGTAGCCTTCACTTCGAAAATCCCCTCCTCAATGGTCAAAAGCGAGACATCAAACGTCCCACCACCCAGGTCAAAAATCAGCACATTCTGCTCCCCCTTCTTCGCCGCCTTCTTGTCCAACCCGTAAGCGATAGCCGCCGCCGTCGGCTCGTTGATGATCCTTATCACGTTCAACCCCGCAATCACGCCCGCGTCCTTGGTGGCCTGCCGCTGTGAGTCGTTGAAGTAAGCGGGACACGTGATCACGGCGTTGTTCACCGGGTGGCCGAGAAATGCTCGGGCGATGTCACGCATGTAGGCTAAAATCATGCTCGAGATTTCTTCTGGGGAGAATTGCTTCTGTTCGCCTTTGTATCGGACTAATATCATTGGCTTGTCACCTGGACCTGGAACTACCTGTTGGAACAATCAAATCACAATATTGGTGATGGAATCATTAAACTAAAATTCGTTTTGTTTTGTTCTAAGTAAATTTGTTTATAGTATTTTATAAATTCATTTCTTAAAAAACCTAAACAAACTCAAATTTAATAGAGTAGTGATTTTTACACTCTCCTTTCTTTTTAAAAATTTTATGGGTAATTTTCTGACTAAAAGATGACTAAAAGACGAGAAATGAAGTCCATTAATAAAAAGTTATTCAATAGTAGAATTAACCTTGAAGGGCCACATCTTCACGTCGACCTGAACGGACGGGTCAGAATATCGCCGGCCGATGAGTCGCTTGACGTCGTACACGGTGTTTTCCGGGTTGATAGCGGCCTGGTTCTTGGCAGCGTCGCCGACGAGCCGCTCCGTGTCCGTGAACGCCACGTAGGATGGGGTGGTCCTGTTTCCCTGGTCGTTGGGTACGATTTCGACGCGGTCATGCAACCAGACCCCGACGCAGCTGTACGTTGTGCCGAGGTCGATGCCAATTGCTTTTCCTTGTGTTTGGGCCATTTGAAACCAACACTACTACTTAACCGGATTTTATTTTGCTTCTCTGCCTTTTCGCTGTAGAAGGGTACTGAGAGTTGTTTGCTTGGATGGTGAAAATGTTTATACGGGGTGTAATGTAAAGGAAAATTCGTGAATGATGGAGAAACGGTGGGGAGTGAGAGAGACTTGGTTTTTTGTTCAAGAGGCGGGAGGGTCGTAGTTACAAAGAAGCCCCTCGATAAGATGATATTTGCGATGTGCGCGAAAAAACCCGCCAATTCTTTTCGACCGACCCTGCTCCACTCTGCCCATGGGTACGGGTTGACATTAGTTTTGTGAGTGTTTTTTTTTTCCCAGCAGTTCGGCTTGATTGCGGCGGGTTAAATTATGAATCCTACACGAAAACTAAATGAATCGGGTCGACTCGTATACTAGCACTCCTACAAGCTCACACGGACAGTCCATGTAAGGTGGAGGGGTAGTAAGGGAATTTGGGGTTATAATTATGGCTGGTAGTCAGTCGATAGGTGAGCCGTGGTGGACTTGGGGAGGATTTTAGCGGGGGCGAAGGTGATGAGGTGGCTGGGGGTGTTGGCTGGCATGTGGCAATTGTGCATGCTGACTCTCCAGCGATACGTCCATTGATTTCATACGTGGGAATCGTGGGATGGAGTTGAGGTATTTATCGGGATAATCTGGATTGGTAAATCTATATATATATATATAAAAAGAAGAGTCTTTTCCCCGATGGCAAATGGGCCACCATCGTCGTTTGCGGAATCGATAATGCATCCACTTTTCAACAACCATTGCTCAAGAAAACAAGTTCATGTCAAGAAAGAAGACCGCACAACTATGTTGTTTTATTCCATTAGATAAGAATACAATACCGTGTCTATAACAGAAGAAGATTATACGCGTCTACCTTTGAAAAGTAGGGTAAAATTGTCTATAACAAAATAATAGCAAGAAAACAGACAAACTTCAATGAGGTAAAACCAACCCTGCCGCCAATAAGGATTTATGAACAGAATGGCGCCAAAAGATAGCAAAATGATGATATAAGAGACTGAAAAGCTCACATAGAAAGCCTCTGTATCTAGGAAACCACCATCTTCTCCTTGTCTGTCCAAGTCTTTTTGCCTTGTTGGCGTTGGCACGTTTTGGGTGCAACTTTTCGGCAAGGGAGGCCCGCAAAGAAGGGGATTTCCCTCATAGCTACTTGCCTCAAAAGTAGCAAATTGAGCTTTCTGGTCTGGTGTCGTACCCGATAAGTCGTTGTGTGCCACACTGAAGACTGCCAAAGATCCAAGTTCAATCAGTTGAGGAGGGATTCGTCCGCTCAAGCTGTTGTACGAGAGATCCAAACTTTCTATTTGCTTTAGGCCCGAGAACGTAGCTGGGATTGATCCACTAATATTGTTATGGGACAAGTTTAGTGCACGGATCTCGCTCAAGTTTCCGATTCCAGGTGGGATTTCCCCAGTCAAGAGGTTGCAAGAGAGATCAACTCCTGACATGTAATCAAGAATATTTCCTTTGTATGAATAAGATCCGTGCTTTGTCGTGAACTCCGTTTCTTGCTGAACATACACAAGATTAAGTTGGTATTCATGCGGTCCCAAAAAATTTGACCCCTTCACAGAGTTCCATGGCGAATAGTCAACAGTAGATTTAAATGTAGGTGTTAAATAAGATTTCCAATAGGAGCTGTCAGAAGATATGTCATGCAGACAAGTAGGTATGCGACCAGAAAAGGTATTTTGAGAAAGATCCAACATGCTTAACTTTTTCAACTGGCATATCTGAGCTGGAATTTCTCCTTCAAAATCATTAGACTTCAACAAAAGAATGCTCAATACAGAAAGGCTTCCAATCCAATGAGGAATTTTGCCACTTAGGATGTTATTGCTGAGATCTAATGACACCAAAGAAGAGCTGTTGTAAAAAGCACGGCTCAATGATCCTCTCAAACTGTTTCGATTCAGGTGGATGTGTTTTATTGTTGATGGGTTGAAGCAAGATGGTATAGCACCGGAAATGTTGTTTTCTGAAAGGTCTAAAAACTCAAGAATATCAAGTTTGCAGAATTCCACTGGAATGGGTCCTTCAAAATGATTTGAGAACATAACCACATGCGTCAAGCCTGACATGTTACCCGTCAATCTTGGAAGCCTTCCTGAGAATTGGTTGTTGCTGATGTCCATTAATTCCAAATTAGAGAGAGTACATAAGCTATCTGGAAGTTCACCCACAAAGAGATTGTTGTCCAGAAATAACCATGCCAACTCCGTTAAATTGGAAATTGAAGGCGATATCTGGCCAGACAAATTATTGTTTGATATCTGGAGCAACTTTAAGGAGGAGCAACCCATTGGCAATTGCTCTGGTATCTGTCCAGACAAATTATTGTTAGACAAGTCCAAAAACAATAGAGAGTCCAGATCACCAAAAGAAGTAGGAATGGCGCCCTCAAATTGATTTGTAGACATGTTTAGATCCAACAAATTGGGAAAGATGAAACTTATGTTCCTTGGAAGTTGGCCCTCAAAATGATTGTCAGAAAGATCAATTGAGCGGAGATGGGGATTGGGACGAGATGGTAAGAGGAAATGCCCATTGAGAGAGCTGTTTCTTAGCCTATAAACTTCCAATCTTGTATTGTTTTCTAACAACCAAACTGGGAACGTTCCCTCCAGACTGTGGTGTGAAAGATCAACCATTCTCAGGTCATACTGGTAATAAAGAAACTGTGGAACCTGCATACCAAGCTTGTTTGAACTACAACTTGACAAACTGAAAACCTGAAGTTGGAACCTAGGAATTGATCTTTGAAACTCGATTTGGTCGCTGAGTCTGTTGTTGTCACCTATAAATACCTTAAGCTTTGACTGGTTATAAAATGAAACAAGTGAAATTGGGATCTCGAGATGGTTATGTGAAATGAAAAGGTACTCCAGTGCTGCAAGATTGATAAGGGGAGACGAGGTGAGATTTCCATGCAACTGATTATAAGAGAGGTCCAACAACCGGATTGACGTCAAGTTTCCTACACATGAGGGAAGGCTGCCCTTTAAATCATTCTCACTAAGGTCCAATCCCTGGAGGTAAGGTAGTTCACACCAACCTGTGAAATAAAAGAAGAGATGTTGAGAAATCAGTTAATTTAAGCCATATGCACACGGTATAAGTCTTAACCAAAGGAAAACGATAGAAAGTGCGAATACCTCGGTCAGGTAGGCTTGCATTATGCACGGCACTTCTAAGTGACAAAACCCTCAGGGAAGACATCACTCCAACGTTATAAAGGAAGCTGCTGTCAATGGATGAATAATCCAAATACAAGTACTCTAAGTTTTTCAATCCTTCCAATCCTGAGAGTATGATTACAATTACACTCAATGCAGACAAAAGAAGTATATTCAGATACATTCATTTTGCAAATAAAAACCGTGGAGTGGGGAATATATTCTAGTACCTTAAGGGTTTTAATTGTATTAACTGCAAAATAATCACCCAAATAGAAATGAATTACGCACTCTTTTGGTTCTTTCTATGCTCATTTTATTGTTCAATTTAAAGTCAGAATTTGATTTTTACCTCCCCGGTGCAGTGATCCACTCATATTGTTGTTCCTTAGGTTTATAGTCTTGAGTGATGAAAGCACACCAAGGGATGGTAAAATGCTGCTATTGAACAAATTGAATTCCAAATCAAGCACCTTGATCTTTCCCAACACAGATACTCTTTGAAAACCTGCAAAAAATAAATTTCCATTTTAAGTCACTATTCTGTCAACAAACTGATAAGTGCCAAAATATACATATTTTGGCTCTCCAAACTACATTTGTTAGTCCATTATTTGGTTAATTGATTTTATTTTGTTCTTTTGTTGTTTATAGGTTGTTCGAGCCCGTTGTCCGAGACTTTGGATAAAAAGAAGATTTTAAAGACGTTTGGGATTAAAATGCGAAATGATCCAAAATTGAGTGGCTCATTTATTATTTCTTGAAGTCCAAGGGCCTTTGTGTAATTAAAGCCATCAACCCTATATAAATAATTAACCTACTGACTACAGTAGGTTACGAAGGAAAAAAATGGAAAAAAGGCTACAGCAGCTTTCGGAAGGAAAAAGAAAAGCACGGACGAAATGGAGAATAGGGCTGCGGCAATATTGTTTAGTATTCTTTCTTCCTTTTAGGTTTTTGATGTCTTGTTCAATTATTGGCATTTCGGTAACTAGTTTTAATTTCTCTTTTTAATAAAAGTTTTTCGTTGGTTCTTGTTTAACTTAGTTTTTGTGTTTATTTTTCATCTCGCACAATAGCAGCATGTTTCAAGTTAGAGTTTCTTTTATTTTATGCATAATGATCAGGAAGAAGTCGTTCAAGTAGGGTCGTGGGATAATTAGCATATCGTGGCCAGTTCAGGTACTGCTCTTAATTTCAAATAATAAAGAAAACGATTTTAGATTGAAAAATACTTCCCGTGGACGAACCCGGGCATTGTCGGAACCCATGTGAACGGAGGAATGGGGGTCCAAAACTCATTCTTCGCTGTGCATGGGTATACGGCGACCCTAAGGTTTCGCATATTGCGGGGTATATTTTCAATCCAAAATTAAACGTTTTTAAGAACTCCAAACAGAGTAGGTTAATCCGGACTAGTTGCGAGTGCTATGAATCCTACGACCGTACCTTTCTTTTAATTATTTTAAAAGTTCAATCAATTTTTAGGTTTTAATTAATTTCAATCAATCGACAAAGGGTGGCTACCTAAGAGCCCATTTTTAATATTACAACCCGAGGTTTCACAGCACACACTTCACCGTCCTTAGTGGATTCGACTCCGGTCTTACCGGATATTATGCTGCGTCGGTCTCCGCTCTACGCTTGGGGCAACCCATTATTTTAGGTTTAGGAAATCGTCAAGCACAAACTAAAACTCCAAATCTGTAATATGACCCATGCCAGCTAGCTGACTTACTTTACCTTTCGCTTAACCACGTGGCAACTAAAACTCCAAATCTGTAATATGACCCATGCCAGCTAGCTGACTTACTTTACCTTTCGCGGCTTCGCCTAACCACGTGACTCAAAAGGTTAACCTCAAGTTATACAGTAGCTGGTAGGATTCCTTTATATTTCTAAAGGCGGCCCCAAGGATGGGATCAGGGGGGGTCTAGTGGCGGCGACCGCCACGACAAGAATTTTAGAAAATGCAATTATTATATGTAAAAAAAAAAATTATGTCCAACTTATGTAGTCTGACCACTACTAGATTTTTTTAGTATACATTTCGCCACTGCTAAAGTAAAATCCTAGTTCCGTCCTTGGGCGGCCCCCACTATGTAGACCAGAGTTGTGCTCTGATACCACCTACAACGACTTGTTCCAGCTAACTTGCTTTACTTTTCGCTTAACCACGTGGCTCAAAACGTAAATCTCAAATTATACAATAGCTGGTCGGATTCCTTTATATTCCATTTAACATTCCCCAACATAGCTGATGTGGGACTCTTTTTCCCAAAGGTGGGTTCTCACAAAATCACTATGGAATGCAACTCCCCCAGCATTTTTTTTTTTTGACAAGGTAGACGAAGGGGAAAAGCTTGATAGACAGCTCTATTTCGGAAGCTATGTGTTTTCTAATTATAAGTTTGAAGCCTACTTTTATACATCTGAACATTGAATATACGTAGTATTTGCTAAAAGAGTAAGTAAGGCAACGGAAAAAAGGAGCGAGTGGAGAAACGAGCTCTCACTGCAGAAAATATTAGTATTTCTATTTGGTTTGCCATGTAATTTGTCACCTGTTGCTTTTGGTTAATGAGCTTTTCACTACAAGACAAGAAAAAGGGCTTTTCCCCGCATTTATCAAAGGAAAATCCTATTTGCACCGATCAAAATGTAGGGAAACCGTACTGACCGCCGCGTGCGGCCGTTTTCGGCCACTGGACGGCCGATCCGAGCCGTCCAAATTTTTTTTAAAAAAAAACCGAGGGGCCCAACGCGGGAATTAACGGCATCCGATGTGTGTAGGGTGCTGGATCTAGACACCCTATTTTTCGTGTATATATATCAATTTTTTTTAAAAAATTTTTGGACGGCTCGGATCAGCCGCGCGCGGTGGTCGGTACGGTTTCCCTACATTTTGATCGGTGCAAATAGCACCACTCTTTATCAAACCCCCCGGTAATGATACTAAATACACATGGGGCGGTACTGTATCTGTATCTCTATCGGTGGATAAGAATCAAGTAACACTCTCTCCCCCTAGGAAAAAACCCTTTCTCTTCCTCTGCTTATCACCAGTTAGGTTTGTGTTGGGGAGTTTTGAGGCTGCCGCCTCCACCCTCCACCTCCCCCCTCCACTTGCTAGTCGGTCCCTCCTCCATTATTGCTCAGTCCCTTTTTCCCCTCTCAAAGCTTCCCCAATTGTTACCCCAAACCAAACGTTCATTCTCTTGCCCTAGATCTGTTAGATCTCCCCTCTCTCTCTCTCTCTCTCTCTCTTTATTGTTGGGAAAACGTTGCTGCAAATTATGAACTGTTGGTGAAATCTCCACAAACACTGAAATACGCTTCGAGTCACGACTATGTCGCTTTCCTAGAGACAGTATTTGCTCCCACCAAATGGTATGCAAAGGGTTATAACAAATCTGCTTTCAAGATAAATCGAAACCCGAACTCGAAGTTCTTCCCGTTTGTGTTTGCACTAACGAAAACAGATAGAATATCTGCTAGACGAATATAAAAGAACCAAGAACCGATATTCTATTTCTGCAAAATATCAGAATACCGGTATGCCTAAAATTCTAGGAAGAGAGTGTGTAGAGAGAGAGCAATCCAATATGAAATTTTTGGTGTGTCAAATGACTTTACAAATGAGTCTATTTATAGACTTATAGGCACTCTTTTATGATGAAAGGTTGTGTCTTTAGAAGAAACACACATTACGAAGGGTCGTGTCTTTTAAAGACAAAAATTAGAGAAAGTCATGTCTATTGAAAACAATTAGTTAAAATGACACATGCCTCTTAAAAGGCACCCTTTCATGAAAATATTAGAAGGGTCATACTTCTAGCTTGTAGGCACCCCCATGTTTTACATCTTTTCCTAATAATCACATCCCTTCCTAATAAACACATCCCAACACGGGTAGTCGCGGTGTTCACGGAAAATGCCGGGAAGACTTTTACCAGCGTTTATTTCACTTTTGCAAACGCCTGGGAAAGCCGTGATTTCTTGTAGTGTTTTATATCTACCGATGCAATGATGACAAATTACGTAAATGGATGTGATTTGGAGCTGTGCTACGTGCACAGCAGCTGTGCACATAGTTTTTTTGTGTGATTTGAATCTTGCTTCAAGTTCTACCACAATTAATCATTAATCATGCGGGTTTCAAGACGCCATATAAATCTAAAAGACAATCAAAAGAAAATAACCAAAGGACTAGAAGTTCAAGATGCACAACTCGGACCTTGACACAGCTCCAATTCGGAATGGGAGATATCCATGCCATTTATCAAGTACCTTGTAATATTTAAGTGATTTTGTTATCATACCTGAATAAGTGACGAAACTATCAAGCTCATTATTGCTGATATCCAACTTCTCCAAGTTTTTCAAATGTTTGAGATCTGCTCTCAAATCAAGAAAATGGAAGTATTAGATGGAAACAAACGAAGCATCAATGTTCTGTCTAATTTTGCTGAATAAGAACATGATTGTATGTAAAAAAGAAAAGAAAAGACTGATTGTATCATGAATTGTTGAAAGTAAAATGAAACATAATGAAAACTATTTTTTTTTTGTTCCATTTGCATTTCTAGATTTTTTTGTTTTTTTGAACGGCCATTTGTTTGCTTAACTAACTAAAGGTAATAAAGATATGAGAAAGTCTACAATACACACCCCTTAAAAGGGTGTACCATATGCACCTATTTTGTGGTTCATTCATAACGTTTTAGAGTGTTTCGTAACTTTTGTTCTAGAATTCATAACTTTTCAGCAGTACGATTCGTAACATTTTTATTATGATTCATAACATTTTGGTATATCTCATAACCTTTAAACGATTCGTAATTTTTTAACAATACTATTCGTAACATTTTCTCTATAATTCATAACATTTTGGAGGTGCATATGATATACATCCAAATAAAAGGTGTGTATTGTAGTCTTTCCCTAAAGATATACATGTTTTCATTTCTCCATTAGTCTAACACAGAAAAATTAATACTCCTTTAGCTTCATTTTCTCTTCCTATCTTTCCCCTTTCCTATCATTTTCTCCTCACAAATTCAAGATCCAACCATGGCCTTTGTTGACATATATATTTGGTAGGGCTAGACTTCAAACTCACCATCAACATGAAAAGTTCCCATCAACCCGTTATAGCCTAGATACAGAGACTTCAGAGATGTCAGCCCACCCAAAGTTGATAGGATGCTGTTGTTGAAATTGTTATCACTCAAATCCAATTTCTCCAGGCTGCTAAGCATTGCCAGCTTCTCAAAACCTGTAGAGAATTCAACAAATATGCATTACATCATAACTTAACTTCTGGAGAAAGCAAAAGAAACAAGAAAAAACACGTTGGACTTGTTCATTTTGTTATTCAACTATCCAGAACCTTCTTTCTCAAGGCAGCCCACTAAAAAATTCCATGATAAGTCGAGACTTTCAAGTTCTTCGAATGGAAGAAACATGGAGGCATTCAGATACCAATGTAAGTCCATTGCCCGTTGTGAATTGAGTGAAAGTTGGATCACTCGCCCTGTTTTGGGATTGCATGCGACTCTTTCCCATTCACAACAGTCAGGGGTCACTTTGCCACCAACAAAAGCCTCCTCCCACGTTGGAAGGCTATTGCCATATGGGTTGTTGATAGAAGCTTTTAGTTGCAAAAGAGCAATCCTTTCTTGCTCCAAGCACCCGTAGCACTCAGTTGCTAAAACAAACAGTACCCAAAACCACATCATTCTCATCTCTATCATAAAAAAGATACACCTATTTCTTCTTCGGATGCTGCACATTAGCCCAGCGATGTCAAACCTTTAAAAAGGCAAAAACTGCACTGTGACACAGCACTGGCCCGGCCTTCCCATTGACCAATCTGGTCCCTTCTTGGCAAAAAATCAAAGAAAATCGGATCCATTGACCCAAGGACCCCCTCAAGTTGTTCGGCTTCAGCATCCTTATCACCCATTAGTCCATCAAATATTTACTTAGCACCACTAAACAACTGTAGTTTAATCCATCATGATTAATTTCTCATTTAGACAAACTCAAGCCCACCTCCAATGTAGTTGCAAATTCTAACCTGCCAATGTTTCAAATTTTGAGATAATTCATGATCCATTGACCTTCCCCACCCCACTCTATCTGCAAGTAAGAAGTGCAATGGGTTCCCTGGATGCAAATCAAAATTGTGTGTCAGTAATTTCCACTATTACTGCTCCAGTTGTGTTTCAACGAAGTTCAGGATAGACAAGTATACTTTAAGAGTTTTTTCATTCTTCTCAATTTAAGTAAGTCCGAATTCTAATTCACATGTACCAAATGGTTAGCCCCAACCTTAACAAGAAGTTGCATCAGAAGAGAGAGTGTGTGTGTGTAAGATTCTACCTAATAACCTACGACCAAGGAGTAAATTTATATCGATTTAGAATCAATTCATATTAATTGGATGTACAGAAATAAAAAATACTCCAGTATTTACTTAAGAGGGCACCGTCTTCTCAAGTTTACCACTTTGGATACTTATCACATAATAATATAATCCCCGTAAATCGTTACTCAGTTTAACCGCTGTGTGAGTCTCACGAGTAAAGGAATTCTTGGATATTATATTGTTGTTGATGAGTACAGATCATGCAAAATAGTATGTCACGCAGATTACTCAAGTATTAGTTTCGCATGACCGGATTAGTTTTCATTCAAGATCAACCTGCCTTTGTTTTAAAATCTTGATCAATAATTATCTTGTTCTTATTCTTTCCTTCAGCATGAACAAATACGGGCTCCATAGAAGAAGTACAACTGTAATTCTGGGGGTCTAAAACTGTGTCCAAAAATGTATCCTTTCCTAATTCTGAATTTCAATTCACACCAATCCCCAACCTGGAAGAATTGTGAGACCCTGTCCAAAACATAGCTGTATCACCCACCTTCAAAGCACTATGTTGCTTTAGAAACCACCCCATTTTGACCGTTGTGTCATCTCCACTATCCTATCACTAGATGAATCCTATTTGACTGTACGTCCACCCCATTTTGACCTATCCCATTTTGACCGTTGTGTCATCTCCACTATCCTATCACTAGATGAATCCTATTTGACTGTACGTCCACCCCATTTTGACCGTTGTGTCATCTCCACTATCCTATCACTAGATGAATCCTATTTGACTATACGTACAAGAGATGCCTCTCTCTCTCTTGGGTAATGCAGGATATTCCGGGCTAGCTTATGCGCACCTCGTAGTAATCCCTATAACCCCTCCAAAGCTCCCACAGCCGTTTCATTTACGTTATCATAGACAATTTCTTCATACTTTCTTCCTTCATAGCATCATTGATCAAGTGTCTAGTAATAGAATGTTTGTGAAGGCTTTAAAGTAGACTCTACTTGTAGCAATGACCATCTTCTGACTATCTCCTGAATAGACAAGAACTCCACAAGTGGCATTCCTGTCTATCCTTTTTGGTGGTCTTGGGTGTGTGCCCTAATTCTGTTTAATCTTTGTAATCATTTATAAAGATTAATACTCCCTCCATCTCATTTTCTTTGTCCTTTTTTGATATTCGTATCAGTTTTTAATCGCTTATGCCTTGTTCTCTTTACAATTTAAAAAGAATTTTTCAAAAAATTCCCCCTAGATTCCTCATACTTTTAACATTTATCTCTCTGTCTCTCTCTACTCATTACCTCTACTTTTTTTCAAAAAACTTTTCAAATTGCAATCCAAACAAAGCATTATATCTTTCAATATGAATCTCCACAAATATACAATATGAATGTTGTTTGATAGTTCTCAATTAGGTCTATAATACAAAGTTTTCAAAATTATAAAAAATATTATAGATTGAGAGATATAAGTGTTTAAAGAACGACATGAATAACAAAAATGGACAGCCAAAATGGGATGGAAGGAGTAAAATCTTTTTGCTGTTGCCAAAAAAAAAATAGACAGGAACTCCACAAATGGCTAGAATTCATCCAGAATTTCCACAAATTGGAACTTATAGAGAATGTTTCTTCCATCATAGAATGTTTGTGAAGACTTTGAAGTAGACTCTACTTGTAGCAATGAGCATCGATCTTTTTGATTAGACAGTAACTCCATAAGTGACTAGAATTCATGCAGAATTTCCACAAATTGAAAACTTATGGAGAATTTGTGAAGACTTTGAAGTAGACTCTATCTACTTGTAGCAATGAGCATCTTCTGAATAAACAGGAACTCCACAAGTAGACTTGTAGCAATGAGCATCTTCTGAATAAACAGGAACTCCACAAGCGGCTAGAATTCATGCATAATTTTCACAAATTGGAAACTTATGGAGAATTTGTGAAGACTTTGAAGTAGACTCTACTTGTAGCAATGGGCATTTTCTGATTAGACAGAAATTCCACAAGTGGCTAGAATTCATGTAGAATTTCCACAAATTGGAAACTTATGGAGAATTAGTGAAGACTTTGAAGTAGACTCAATCTACTCGTAGCAATGAGCATCTTTTGAATAGACAGGATCTCCACAAGTGGCTAGAATTCATGCATAATTTACACAAATTGAAAACTTATGGAGAATTTGTGAAGGCTTTGAAGTAGACTTTACTTGTAGCAATAAGCATCTTCTGATTAGACAGGATAGAGGTGTCAAATGGGTTGGGTCAGCACGGGCACGGCAGAAGCACAACACATTTGAAGGTGGCACGACACAGGCACAGTTTAATCTTGGCACGGCACGGCACAGTCTTAGTGGGCACGCGGCACGACACGATCATGGAAGTGAGCGGGAATGACACGGGCATGGCACAAAAGTTGGCCTAGCACGGCACTGCACGACACCGTCTTAGGCAGGCACGGCACGGGCACAACACGTAAGTGGAATGGGGCACGTGTCACGACACGACACAGTTCTAGCCAGGCAAGGCACAAGACGAGCACGAGCACAGAAATAGGACGGGCATGGCATGACACAACACGGTTCTAGTCGAGCACGGCACAGGCACAACACAACACGGTTCTTGGCGGGCACGACACGGCACGAGGTATGAAAAAATAAAAAAAAACATGTTAATAAATACACAAGGGATTTCAGATTATACTTTACTTTATTTCTATGTATTTTTCGATAATCCAATAATTTATTAATCTTTTCTTTTTATTTAACTAAAATAAGATTTTAAAATATTTCATATGATTAAGAAAATTTGAATCAAAATTATAATATAGCAATTATCACACATATACATTGCGTCTTATCTAATAAATATTTTTTAAAAAATATCAATTTTTTTTTGGTGAAAATGAAGTATTTTGTGTTTGTGTTAGTGAATTATATCAAGTTGAAAAAAACTTATCAAAATAAGGGGAGAAAAAGTTTCAAAATAAAATAATTATAAAAAATATTAATTTTAAAAGATCAATTTAAAAAAAAAAAACATGAAGTCATGAACAAAAATAATGTGTGCGTGTGTGTGTGTGTGTGTGTGTGTGTGAGAGAGAGAGAGAGAGAGAGAGAGAGAGAGAGAGAGATTGGAAAAAAAATTTAAAAAAAAAATGGGTCAAGGAGTTGAGCCCTGGATCCAAGGGAAACGATGAGACATTGAGACACTTAAACCACTCCATCAACACAATCACATTTGCTAACTTCCTTAACAATTTAAATAAAATAATTTATCAGAAGATTTTTTTGAAAAAAATGTGCCAAGGGGGATTCGAACCCTGGTCATGGGAAAAAAAAGCTAAAAATTTACAAGTCTCAATAAAGTTTTAAGCAAAAAAGATACATTCTTTTTGCTAGCATGCCTCAAATTAGGATTGAATACTACAAACTTAAGAACATTAGAGGCACGGGAATGTGTGTTTTTTGAGAAGATTTTTTTTCAGACTAAAATCGGTTGGTGATGTGTATACGAAAATCGATGGCACAACACAGCACAACACGATTTAAAAAGGCACGGCATGGCACGGCACGACACACGATTAAGTAAACGGGCCGGCACAACATGACATGACAAAAAAAGGAATGGCACGACGCATCACGATTAATTAATCGGGCACGACACGATACAATTTTAAAAAAGGCACAGCCCAACACGGTATGAAAAAGTAAAATGGCCCACCATGGCACGCCATGGCACAATGAAGTAAGCGGGCACGGCACAGCACGACACGGTATGAAGCATGGTTGGCACGGACATTGAATGGCACGGCTGCCGCGGCACGGCACGACAGACACGTTTGACACCCCTAAAACAGGAACTCCACAAATGGCTAGAATTCATGCAGAATTTCCACAAATTGGAAACTTAAGGAAAATTTGTGAAAATTTTGAAGTAGACTCGATCTACTTGTAGCAATGAGCATCTTCTGAATAAACAAGAACTCCACAAGTGCTAGAATTCATGCATAATTTCCACAAATTGGAAACTTATGGAAAATTTGTGAAGACTTTGAAATAGACTCGATCTACTTCTAGCAATGAGCATCTTCTGAATAGACCGGAACTCCACAAGTGGCTAGAATTCATGTAGAATTTCCACAAATTGAAAACTTATGGAGAATGTTTCTTCCTTCATAGAATATTTGTGAAGACTTTGAAGTAGACTCTAGAGGAGGTGTTTGAGAG
Source organism: Rhododendron ovatum (assembly GCA_019656835.1). NCBI lineage: Eukaryota > Viridiplantae > Streptophyta > Magnoliopsida > Ericales > Ericaceae > Rhododendron > Rhododendron ovatum. The sequence continues at coordinate 39,651,450 of CM033791.1, forward strand.
CCTACTTTTTGGCTTTTAATTTTTGTCTTTTTGGCTTTTTGACTTTTTGGATTATGGCCAGAATGTATTTTGAGTATGGTAGAGTGTTTGAGAGATTTGTGCAGAATGTATTTTGAAATTGTAGTAGTGTTTGGTAGATGATTGTTGAAAATGAATTATGAGTTGCATTTTTACCATATTGCCCTTTGTCTTCTTATAATAGTCACTTGCGTTTTTTTGTTTAATTTTTTTTTACTTTATTATTGAATAGTTTTTATGGGCTGTTTATTGAAGTGTATTGTTATTCTAAGTAATGTTTTGTTTTTGCCTTTTTTTTTGGGTACGGCACGGTTCTTTGCACATGTACGTATCATGGTAGACCTTACATATCCCAACAGCAGCTCATCTCATTCTTGCATTTGCCCGACGAGGCCTAGTATGACTCAACCCTTCCCCGGTATCATATGGATCCACCATATGGATCGCCGTTGTCCCAATTTTCTTCATCGTAAATATCATGATCGTAATCATCCGGATTTTCATAATTTGCCATACGGATTTGTAGGGGTAAACATGCACAATGGTAGAATATGGGTGGTTTTGTTGCAAGTGAAGCTTTGTTTCATGTTAAAAAACACAGCCAAGTGGAGGGGCAAATCTGGTAAAATGAAGGGAGTATTATGGGTATTTTCGTAATAGAAACTCAAAATCCGAAAATGAGAATCCGAAAAACTCCTCCAACCCAAATTTTGGTTTTTGGCTCCTAAACCCATAATCCGAAAATCTATTCTCCCAAAATTCATTTTGAAAATCAGTTGCCAAACACTCAAAATCTGAAAATGGGAATCCAAAAATCCAAAAATCTGGTTGCCAAACACCCCCTCTACTTGTAGCAATCAAAGACGGATCCTTGTAGCAAACTAGCATTGAGCATCTTCTGATTAGACAGGAACTCCACAAGTGACTAGAATTCATGCAGAATTTCCACAAATTGGAAACTTATGGAGAATCATTTGAAACATCAATTCTTCCCAAATGGTGTGTAGTAAGAGTCAATCTTTGCCAGTCGGTGGCACTAATAAGAGATTAAAACCCTTCTTCTTTTATTTTAACATGGTTCTCTCACCTTGTTTGGTTCCCATCTCATCTCATTTTCTTCTCTACACGTTTTTTAATACCGTTTTCTCTCTATCTCTCTCAACTCATTACCAATCATTACATCAAAAATAACTTTCAAAAATGAAAACCAAACAAGGTGATTAACACTTGCACAAAAAGGAAAGGGAAAGGAGTGTAAACACCGTATTCTGGACTGTCCAAATTAGTTTACTTACGATTTTTGATTCTCCAATTATGAATAAGGTCAAGAGCATCCCGAGATCGTTGGAGTGTTTGAGTTTTGAGTGTCCCAAACCTCATTCAAATCCTTTCAAACCCCTTTTCAAACCCTTCAAGCCAGAATCGAATGGCCTCAACAAAACCCTACTGGTTTATGCTGGTCCTGTACTGTCGTGCACTGGTAAATTGTCACGTGTCAATCATCGACCGTTGACCCAGTTTCCACTGGCGCACACAGGTACAAGAAAGGCGTACGTACGCTGGTCAAAGCCAATCAAATCACCTTTATTCAACCATGTGCACGAGACTTTTGAGCCACCCTTAGTACGCTAAATAGTCCTCTGATGAATGCAACCGTGCCGGGCTGCTCCCCTCTCTCTCCTACACCTTCCATCAACTAGTTAAATGCATGGGAGGCTCCTTCACTAACCTAACCAGCCATAAACCCAGCTGGTTACACTCCCCATCCTTCATTCCTCCCTCTATAAATATCCCCTTGCATTTATATGCAAGGGGTTACACTCATAAAAAGCTCCCAAGCTCTTTCTCTTTTTCTTTGGTCTTTGCTTCCTTTTCTTTCATCCATTCATTGAAAGAGCAAGCAAAGGACATTCTCCCACACACCATCTATCCTTTTACTCATCATTAGGGGTGGCAAATTGAACCCAGACCCATTAACAAACCCAGACCCATCAACTAGAAAATAGACCCAACCCAACCCATTTATTAGTTGGGTAAGAATGGGTTCAAACCCAGCTAACCCATTATTAGTTGGGTCATAATTGGGCATCAATTGGGTCAATTTAAATGACCCAATGGGCAATGAAAGTAACCCACCAAATTCCATCTCTTAATTGGTCTTTTTTGCAATTGGAAAGTGGAGGAGTACGCCCCCCCTCTCTCTCTCCCCTGCACCCCCCCCCCCCCCCGGTCTCTCTCTCTCTCTCTCCTCCGCGCCCCCCCCCCCCCCCGCTCTCTCTCCTCCCCGCCCCCTCACTCTCTCTCCCTCTCTCCTCTGCGCCCCCCCCCCCCCCCCCCCCCCCTCACTCTCTCTCTCTCTCTCTCCTCCCCGCCCCCTCACTCTCTCTCTCTCCCCGCTAACCCATTATGGATCGGGTATTTGCTAATTTTTCCTTATGGATCGAGTATTCAATTGTTTTGTGCTAAATCACACGCGTCTAAAAATATTTTGAGTGGTCCGAATTAAAAATCAATTGTGCCCGGTAACAATTATTTTGACCAGTCAAAATTGAAAACACATCTCATCCATTAATTGCGCGAATGGACCCGTGAAATTGTGCTCCACCGTAAATAAATTTCTCTCATGGTAGTCCCGCAAAGGGTTTGGATTAAAAAATTGACTTATTTTTCTGTCCTTATTCAAAATTTTTTTGCATTTTTTTTGTTTTGTGTCATATTTTTGTGACTTATTAATTTGTTTTGATGAGAGGAATCGGAAAAGTAAAAAAATTTGATCGAAACTTATAATTTTTTAAATAAAGACAAAAAAAATTACTTATTCTCGTCTTTTTGAAAAAATTTATGAGTTTCGATCATAATTTTTTTTTACTTTTCTAATTTTTCGATCATAATTTTTAGTATATATGTAATTGGGTTAATGGGCGGGTCGGGTTTGTTTTAAAATAAATGGGTCGGGTTGGGTATGGGTAATTAGACTCATAGTTAATGGGTCTAAATGGGTCAATGACCCATTAAAGACCCAACCCACTAACAACTTACCCAATTTGACCCAAACCCGCCTGTTTGCCACCCCTACAGTCATCATCCATCCCTCAAACCTTAAGTTCAAAGCTCAAACATTCCATCAACCTCGAAACCAAAGGTATACCTACTTTGTAACTTTATGTTCTGACCCCTGAGGGGGGCTGGCAAGGTTATGGCTGGTAATCAATACCAGTCTTGGCCTTAATGCTGTTTATTTCCCTACACTGTTTATGGGGTATTATGTTCATTTTGTTTCTCTAAAGCCATTTCATCTGTTTGTAACTATATATTCTGTTTCATAAACTGCGTGGTTTGTCCTGGGTGTGCACTGGTCCTTTCCAGAGCCCAGAGGGTTGAAAATAAGAGCAGTGAGTTTAAGAATACCGGTGCACGCCAGTTCTAGTGTGGTGTACGCACGTCATTTCTGCATGCAGTGGTTCGGCCAGTGCGTGCATGTTTCTTCCTGCGTATGACACTCCGGACCAGTGTGTTCTATTCTGCTTAAAACTCCCACAAGTGATTGTTCTCAATCTATTCTCCTTGATCTATATTCATTGTTTCAATAAATCATACATGCCATTTTAAAACATAATGCAACTTGTTACAGTTTTAATCCCCCTGAACTGTTCCACCGCCCTAATTGGCTAAAAATGATTAATGAGAGAAAAATGCAAATGTTTTATAAAATGCCCGAGTAGAGACCAATCTCCGGATTGGGCGAAAGGGGTGTCATAAAACCCTTCCCCTCTCATAACTTGGCTCCCGAACCTCAGATACCAAATGTGACGAAGATCAAGTCTACAAAGCCTTTTTTTAATCAAAACGTAACAGACGTTTCAAGTTCGGTTCCTTGGGTGCATACCGCAAAACCTAAGTGGCGACTCTGAATCGAAGTGTTTCAGCGCACTTTCCAAAAAGGGCCGCACCCAATTTTTCATAAAATTTCGGGGACATGTGCCCACAAGGAGTTGACTGAAAATTATAATGTGTAGTGTTATATTGGATCATACATATTACATACATTGGGAAGATAAAAAAAATCTCTAAATATTTAGGAACTAAGCTTCCATGCCACTTTTGACCCTTCCAAACTTTTCAAACTTGCATTCCGACCTCCTAAAGTGTATCCAAAATATTGCTCAAAACTTGTTGATGTGTATTTGGTATTCCAATGGATCTAAAAAGATCTCTCTGGCAAGACCCAATTCGTCGATTCTTTGGAGTTGTTTTACAAGCCTTGGGCAGAGGTTCGGGCAACGATTTTAGGTGCGTGCATTGGTAGATGTCTCGACCAGGCCGATGTCTCCCAAAGAGGTTCCAATTCTTTTAGGTTCATTTAAATTTTTTTTTAGTTGTGTGTGGGCTTGTGTCACGGTGATACCTTAATTAAATTATGCAATTTTCTGTCTTAACGCCCTAGTCTAAAATCCAGTGGGGATTGTTTGTGACTCATTGCAATTAACTTTGTCTTTGGAAACTGATTTTTTAATTCATTTTGGTGATAGCCTGATATGTTGACTTGGAACTATTACATGGATTCCGTTAGTTATAAATGTGCAATAGAACCGCTGATTCCATGAAATTAATCCGATGCCATGTTCGTACGTTGGTTAATTCTCCCCTAGCAACCGTGTCTTTTTCAAATAAATAAGTCAATACGTCAATTTACACTTCTATCATGATTTCTTTGCCTAAGTGTGTTACATTAAGTAAATTAAATTTTGTTTGTGTGACATACTCTTCACCAAAATGCTATGGGTTCCAATTGACTCATGGGTACAAATTATCTACAGACGATGTGCGGGACTCACTAAAGAGTCCCACACAAATTATTCAAGCTGTTCAATAATTTTAAAATACATTTTGAGTAGCATCGTAAAATATCAACTCGATTGAATATCTATAAGTGCTTCCTCCGACATTTCAAATTTTCACTCGTAAGTAAGGAATTTGAATTCTGACCGAATTTCTAGGGAATCCGGCTTCCATGCCCCAAAGCGGTATTGGGGCATCATGCCCCTGTTTTTTTTTAAACCCTTGGATCCCCACTTTCAATCTCAACCCTTGGATCCATCTCCCTCTCTCCTATTAACCTCCTACACCAGTTAAAATTATTTTGAAAAAACACCCAAAAACGTTGAAATACAGCCTTTAGTTGCAGTAAGTATGCCTTACTTTGTGGTAACTATCAGCATAAAATATGGTAAGAAGAACCAGTGTTCATGGTAAGTATAATGACTTTTTTTTACTGAAAAAACGCAAAACCATCTTACTTTTTGGAGGTGGTTTTGATCCAAAAGCCCAGATTAACCTAAAACCTGATCTAATGGTCAATATTAAATGAGGACATGATGCCCCAATACCACATTGGGGCATCATAGAAATTTTGTGAAATCATTGGTCGTAGTGATATGGTATATTTTGCCTGTTTCGAGTCAAAAAATAATCGTAACCGTTTATTTTGTTTAAAAATCCTTATTTACGATTTCTGAAAAAAATAAGCTCAATCTGGTATCATTTAGGGTGTCCACGAAATGTCACATTTTGTCTCAGAATTCAAGCCTAAATTCTGGGACAAAATGGGAAGTTTTGCAAACGATACAGGATTGAGTTTATTTTTTGCAGGGGCCTTAAACAAAATGAGTGGCTCTGATCATTTTTTTGGGAGCCAAAACTACTTTGTACCAATAGCACCTCTGTTTCTCTTTTTTCTTTGGGGCCCGATCTCCTCTGTCCTGAAAATCCCTGTGCCTAGGGATTTTTTGGCCATTGGATTGTGTGATTTTTTTTTTATGTTTTAAATTCAACGGCCAAAAAATCTCTCAGAAGCAAAAGGATTTTCAGCACGGAGGATAGGTCTCCTTCTCTTTGGCCGTCAATTTCAAAAGTTTTTGATGCCGTCAAAATGTTCTGTACCATGCAAGATTTTTAAAACCAAGTGCATAGAATTTGTTGAATACTATCTGTTTTTTTCGAAAAGTAAAAATTGGCCTAGGATCAGCGAGTAGTGCAGTTCTAGGCCTAATGCGGGTGTGTCAGGACTGGATTGCAGTCAAATTTCGTGTTTAGGCCTGAATGCCTCAAATCTGACTTCTTTTAGAGCGATTGCGTATGACCAAAGGGGTGAGGCCGTATGTGATTCGTGGTTTGTCTTGTCGGGATAAGGACTTAGAATTTCCTAACCGTTGTTGAAAATGGAAAGAAAAGGAAACAAGCTGCGATGAAATTAAAATAACTTCATTAACGGTTTAACGAAGTTGGTACAAGGAAATAAAACATTAACTAGGCATGGCTAGTGTGATGAAAGATAAAAATATTTGCTGAAAATGTAAAGATAATTGAAATGTAATTTGTATAAGCTGTGGGCTTGTTTGGTCGGGGTCCCTTTCTAATGCCTTCAATTCTGGTATTTGTAGGCAAAGTTCTAGGCCTTGAACTGTTTGAGCTGCTTCCGCTTGCCTTTATGCATGGCTGCCACGTGTCCCAAGCCTTGCTCCTTACTACAAACCTTCAGCTACATTTTTAGGCATGAAATTGCATCTTTTTGTATAGATACTTGCTAAAAGGAGATTTATAGGACCTTTTAAGGCTAAAAACTGAAACTTTTCTGGAAAAGAGAAGACTTTTCAGCCACTTTTCATCCCTTGTGGGCACTTGAAGGCTCTAAGTTGGTTCCTTACGTAAGGAGATTCAAGACAAAAGGCATTTTTGAAACTTGTGCCCTCTATTCTCGTGCAATAAAGGCTAAACAAGCTTAAATGAGCTGCTTGTAAGCTGCTTATGTAGAGAGAACCTTCTAGCCTTTGAGTTGCTTGTGAGCAGCTTGCTTTTCAAGCATGACTAAGCAGCTTATGGCCTTTTTGACTTCTTCATTTTCAAGCCTGAATAAATCTGAGAAACTGGGCCCATACCTAAAAAACAAATCTTGGCCTAATTAGGCTAAATAGGCCGGAAAAACTAGTTTGAGTTTTGATTATTTGGGCCAAGGCCTGAACCTAATATGGGCTTTAACTCAATTGGGCCGAATAAGCCTAAGAATAGGCCCACTATATATTCGACCAAAGGTCTAAATCAATCGAGGCTTAATTCAACCAAGGCCTAAAATGTTCATTTGGGCCATTAATCCATTAACAAATTCTTTGTTAGAATTTGGCCAAAAATGAGTATAAACACTAGATGGGGTGTGGCCCCCATCCTCATAAATCCTCTCTCATCCCAAACGATCCTCTCATCCTCAGCCATTTGGGTTGTCATCAAAGACAACCAACACCGTGCAAGTACACCACACCCCTCAAAGTCTTTCCCCAACCGATTAGAGTAAAGGCCATGTGTGTGGTGTGTGTTAGATTTTTTTGGAGGATTCTAACCTAAAACGAATTGGCTATAGGTGGAATAACCTCTAGATTATATTAACCAAGCTTGGGTGGTTTAGATGAGCGATGTGGGTTAAAATCTAACACTCTCTTTCACGTGCAGCTCGAATGCACATGAACGTGCGAATTGAGCTGACCAGGAGATTTGCTTCAGGCGACAAAGACTTGACCACGAGAGGTGAAGCCACCCAAGGCCTAGCTCTGATACCATGTGAAAAGCGAAATAATTATTATGGATTGTGTTCAATATATGACCCTAACATGTCTTTATATAGGTTACAAAACTCGACGATAAGAAAGTAACAAATAAAGGAAATACGCATAACAAGAAAACCTAGACTAATTAAGAAACATAAATAACAATCTGCCTAAACATAAAACACAATAATAAAATCTAGAAAACTTGGTAGCATAATATTCCTAATATTATTCGAACAGTGTGGCTTTGCAGCAGGAGGATTTGATCAGCTAATAAAATGAGGCCTCGGCTTTTGTTTTTGTATCTCTGTGTGAGAGAGATCTGCGAGGGTTAGCAATGTATAGTCTTGTAAATATAAGTGAGTGTAGGAGTGTGAGAGAACACTACTTGTAAAGCTTTTGTTCTTCCGGTTACAAGAAATTGCTCCAAGAAATTGCTCCGTTTCCACCGTGGATGTACCCCGTTTCTTTGGGGAGCCAAGTAAAAATCTGTTTGTCTCAGTTTGGTATGTTTTGTTTTGATCCTTGGGGCACAACAGAAAACCTATCATCCTAAAGGCAAAAAAACCAAAATCAACTCTCAAGCTGGATCATTCCTGGAAAGAACCTGCAACATTTTTTTTTTTTTGATCGAACACAACCTGATACTATTCATCCATGGCATGTTGTGGTTACAGAAAATATTAACAGGTACAGAACCGTAAACCGCGTAGAGTGCATATTTGGAGCACCAAGTGATACCCCTTCAAGAACAAGCAAGCTTCAAACTCAACGGTTCACAAACAGAAGCAAGAGATACCCTTTCTTCTGCAGAATCGTAATCTCATAAGTCATAACTATATAGTAGTTTCAAACAGAAGCAAGAGATACCCTTTCTTCTGCAGAATCGTAATCTCATAACTATATAGTAGTTTATTGGGATACAAAAATCCATAGCTTCACAATATCAATATTCAAGGTGCACCATAAGCTAGCCCACATCATCTGACTTATCAAAAAAAAAAACCATGTCCGCAACGGACAGATTAATATTCTCAATACGTAAAGTTCATAAATATGTGGATTAGCTCGTAGTGATCCATGGTGAATTTGATCTTCTTTTTTCTTGTTGGGAAACTCAGCATGACTTGGGCCTGGGGACACCACAGGCGATGCTAACCTTCTTGGCGTTGGGAGAGTTGACAAATTGGCTGAACTGAGGGTCCTTGATGTACTCACACAAGCATGGCCTCTGCTCCCTCAACACCTCACAACATCTTCTCGAGGGTTGTTGCGTCGACGTTATTGCTGCTACGCATGGTTTCAGCCTCGTTAGGTTGCACGTCACCGCCCCCTCCGTCACCCCTGCTTCCCCCAATAGCACCACCACTGCCACTGTCACAGACAGCAGCAATGAAATGCTGGACTCTTTCTTCATCGAGATCGAGAGAGATAGTAGCTATACGGAGAAAGAGGGACTTTTAACTTTTAAATTAATTGGTTGGGTACCAGTGCTAATGGTTGCTGCTTTGGCCCGGGGCTCGAAGCACCATTTATAGAGGCCACAAACCAGTCTTTGATTCTAGGAGGAGGTCCACGGTTTTTCCCACTAATTTTCCTTTTTCCGGGAGACTTAGCCAAAAATCTCTGATAATTAAATTTTTTGAGCTTAAGGACAAACACATTTTGCAATCAAACATAAGGACAAACACCTTTTGCAATCAAATATAAGGACAAATGTGTTGCATGATTATTAAAATACATTTTTTTTTGCAAAACTAGTGAAAGTTCACTAATAATTGAAAATTAGTGAAAGTTCCTAAAACCATGTGGTATCCTATGAAAGTACCTAAATCTTATAGTACCCTATGAAAGTATCTAAAATTCTAGAGTACCTTATCAAAGTGCCTAAAATTCTAAATCCTATGAAAGTGCCTAAACTACTAAAACCTATAATTAAAGTGCATCCTAAAATTTTATAAAAGTGCATATATAAATCCTAGGGTACCCTACCTTAGGGTACCCTACGTCCCTACCCTACCCTAGGGTAGTTTTTCCTTGAAAATATATTTTGTCCTTATGGCCCAATAACTCAAAAAATTAAAAGACCTCCACTAAAAACTATTTTGACGGCGTTCTTTCCTTAAATGAAAACTATTTTATCGTACTTATAGCTAATTTTCCCTTTTCGTAACTAGTAAACGGAATTTAATTTCATAGAAATGGAAATTCCCTTATTTCGCACTAAATTAAAGAACAAGTAAATTATTAAAATCCCATGAAGCACTTAGAAGAAGAGGTCTCCTTGGCCCCTTTGTTGAGTGGTCAACAGAAGAAATTAATCGGTTCGGCTGACTATCTTTGTATGATCAAATGTGAATTTAGCAATAAAAAAACTAGCTTGTCGAACTTGAACAATTCCCAAACCTACCATAATTTTGCGCAAAGTTTTATGCTAATAAAGTTTGACAACGTCCACTTTAACTAGTACTCATTGGAGCTCAAATTCTTGAGATTCACATTAACTTTGGCAATCGCATGGCTTTTAGTTCAACACTGGAGTAATTATTTATAAAATTGGTAATTTTCCTTTATCTCTTCAATTGCTTGTGACAATAATCAACGAACTCCAAATAATACTAGTACCATTCATGCACGTGTATATATATACAATCGGGATCCAGTCGGGACCTCCCATTTTCAGATTGAATTTTAATGATCCGAACCGCTCAAAGTGGCCTATGTCATTCCTTTTTGAAAACCCTCAGAGGAGTACTAGTACCAAGTAAACGTCAACTGGGTGGCTAACAAAGTTGGGGGAGGACTAGTGGTAACTGAGAGATCGATTTCTATGCTCAGTGGAGGACACAAGTTGGGGTTTAAAGTGCTGGTGGAATCGTTAGTACTCATGATGGGTCACGAACCGTGTTGAAACTTCAAAGAGTACTTCCACTACCAACTACACAGAAAAAAGATCGAGAACGTTACTAGTTAAATGCTATTGTATCCATTTCTTAGTTTCTTTTTTATTAATTTTTCGATAAAGACAAGGTAATTTTATTGAGAAGAAGAGATACAGGGTGCGTACGTACGTCTCCTTAATTATTTGGGAGAGGATTAATAGTAGTGAAGAGGTACATAATTTGATAGTGTAGGAGGGTTCTCCCGAACAGTATGAATTAGCTAGAGCCGATTGCGTACGTGGTTGGCACGTCATGAGCAATAGGAGAACACCTTGGATATGCCGCCGACTAGGATATCAGTTGGCGACACCATGAAGGGATGCACGACGACATTGCCGAACTGATGATGTGCTTGAGTATAGCTAGCTTGTTGCCCGAACAAAGGGAAAACCCTAGCGATAACCGCCCTATGAGATAAGGCGGTGAAGGCATTCTGGGATATTCTAAGAGTCATGCAAGTACCCTGTGAAGAAGGGATACAAATTATGTTGCCTAATGCGATGAGGTCCGAGTTACCATATGAAGAGCAATTTCATATGAGCTAGCTAGGCTTCCTAACGCGATAGGAAACCTAGACAGGAGAGGAGACTTGGAGCCCAAGCCACCCGAAACCTATAAATAAAAGGTAAATCTAGAAGTAGAGTCTTTCTTACTAATAACTAGGATTTCCAGTATACGCTTAGACATCAGAGGGCCTTTGCCAATGAGAGGCAAATGTGCACTCACCGTATTAATCGTATTAATTTAATTTGTTCTGCAGCCTAGGATTCCGGCGAGGAAGCACATGAGGTTGGTCTAAATAGTGATGAGATTAATCGTAATATCACTATTGTATATCCCATACTCTATGAGATTGTATGTATATCCAATATATGTTAGTTTCTGCACTTAATTTTGACCAAGTACTTGACATGCATGTAGTCCCCTTTTATATTTGTTTTTTTCCAATGGAAGAAGTGTATTCATTCAAAAAAGTCTATGGCATCTACATATTATCATTGGAATACAAATTTGGTCATACGACATTTACAGATTTCCATCTGAATACAGAGATATAGAGACACAACCAAACCCTGATGATATACAAAAAAAATAAAATAAAGAGACAATGCTGATATCTAGCGCCTAAGCAAAATCCATCGCTCATTCTACACATCGGCTTATGTGAAGCTAGTACCCAGATACCAGACACCTCGGGATGGCGGAGCTCCATATCAAAGACAACATCAAAAATCAATGGAAATCAACAACCCATCAGACTAAAATACGAATTGAAACCGGACTAAATCCGGACAAAAATCGGACTAAATCCGAACAAAAACCAGACTAAATCCGGACAAAAATGAAATAAACAAACATACACTCTCCTTCGTCATTGAGCAACCCTTCTCTTGCCTAGCCCACTACCGATCAAAACTCACTAAGTTGGTGACTCAAGAAGCCACTGGCGACCACGCGGCTGCAAACCCAAAAGCGGTGCGACAGCGAGCGGAGCGGCGGTGAATGGTAAGCGGTTTGGGTGGAGAAGGGGAAGGGAAAACCAGATCTAAAGGCAGATATTGATTCCTCCCCTCCCGCCGCCCAAAGTTGGTTATAAACTCCAGCGGGAGGGAGGGGAAGAAGAAGAAAAAGTGTGGCAGTTGTTTTAGGGTTAGAGAGATGTGCTTCTATATATATATTTTTTGGCGATGGAGGTACCCTTTTGGCCGGGCTAGTTATAGTCCCCATATATCGTCCAGTCCAAATCCTCACATCCGGTTATATAAGCTAGACAAGGACATTACGGACTCGGATGCCACTAGCTCCCAAGTACATATATACATCAGACATCTCAATAACCAATTAAAGCACGTACGTTTTGTCAAATGGTGTGCCGCCCAATTCCAAGTCAAGTGCACTAAACTACAGTCTACATTGCGTGTCTAATGTCTTCAAAAATGACTTGTGCCATTGCCAAACAGTTGTTTCTTTTCCCGAATAGAAATGACAAAACTGTCACCATATCCAAAGCTTTGTGCAAACATAACAGCTTCTCTAGTACCAAAACCCTAAATCTTTTGGATCAGCTAGCCCAAAAACAAAGAACTGTATTCGTTTCTAATTCTCTTGATACGCTGTTGTGACCATATTTAAGTTCCATATGTCTTTGATACCATTATGAAATTTCACATCACCAATGCATTAGTTGCATAACAGATGGTACCCAGAGACTTGGAATTCCGTATACTTATAGTGTGTGCCTCTGGCTTCATACACCTCTAATCTTCCCATTTCCGAGGAGGACTCGTGTGCTTACAAATTAATGCGCAATACTTGATGCCTCTATATAACTTGATTTTGTAGTATTGTCTAAGGTATTTTACCTTCTGTTTGGACCTTAAATTTTACAAAGGATTTCAATGTTAAACAAAATACTAAAAAGCAAGGGATTTTCATCCAGAAATCTAAGCTGTGTTTTGTCTTTGATTTCACAAATACCTCCAAAGATTCAATATCTAGGTACAACTTAGTAAGCTTCTTTTTTTTTTTTTGATGAATCAGACTTTTATCAGCTGTCTGCAAAAGGTCTGACTGATCTTATGAAGAAGTTCCGTTCAAAAAAAAAATTTCTTGTGAAGAAGTTGCATTTGCTTTCTCTGATTTTGAATTAATAATATCTATTTCATTCAACCTGAAATCTTGGATACAATTTAGGACACCATATACGTCTTCTTCTTCTTTTTTAAGCTAATCAGGCCTGCACAAGTAGCTCACAAGCAGCTCAATCAGGCCTGCACAAGCAGCTCACTTAGGCCTGCTTGGTCTTTTATTACACAAAAAAAGAGGGCACAAGTTCCAAGAATTCATTTTGTCTTAAATCTTCTTGCATGAGGAACCAACTTAGAAACTTTAAGGGCCCACAAAGAACGAAAAGTAGTTGAAAAGTCTTGTGATTGGTGAAAAAATTTCGGCCTTTAACATTAAAAGTCCCAAGATTCCCCTTTTGGCAAATACCTAGGCAAAAAGAGGCAATTCAGGCCTGAAATAGTTGCTTTCATGCCCCTTGATGAAATCTTGGAGTATGGTACAAGACATGGACACGTGGCAATCATGCATTGATGAAGCCCAAGCAGCTCAAGCCTAGAGGGACACATGGCAGCCATGCATGAAGGCAAGTGGTAGCAGCTTAAGGCCTGGAGTTGCTGCCTATAAATACCATAATTGAAGGCAAAAAACAAGTCCCCGACCATACAAACCCAAAGCTTATGCAAATTATCTTTCAATTATCTTTACTTTTTCACAAAGTATTTTATCTTTCAGTCCAATCCAATCCAGCCCGGCCTAGATTTTATTTTCTTTCATTTTCTTGTACCCAAACTTCGTTAAACCATTAACGAAGTTCGTTTACTTTTATCGTCCAGTCCTACTTTTTCTTCCAATTTTCCACAACGCTTGAAAAATTTTAAGTCTTTATCCTGCAAAGGCAAACCGTGAACCACCATACGGCCTTACCCCTTAGGTCGTACACAATTGATCTAGAAGAAGTCATATTAGAGGCATCCGGGCCTTAACACGAATTCGGACGACAATCCAATTCTAGCATGCCCGCATCAAGCCTAGAACTGCACCATTCGCGGTTCCTAGGCCAATTTTTAACATTTGCGAACATACAGAACCACGTAAGATCTTTGCATCATACTTTTCTATTTGCTTGATCATGTTAATAGAATCACATAATATTTTTAACATTTGTTACCTTGTTGGTTAATTTCTCAATCACCAAGTTCTGTAGCACATATAAAGGCATGTTAGGGTTATGGTTTATACAGTTATTTCACTTTTTTTTCTTCACATGGTATCAAAGCTATAAGATCTAGGCCTTGTGGAATTTTCGCTCTAAGCGGGCGGCCAAAACTTCATTGTCGTCTGCCGGGTACTCATAGTAACATGTTACTGGCTCGCTCATTCAGATTCACCTCAAATCTCTTCTGTCATGGCTTCCCTTGCTCATGGCCGTTCTTTGGCTCTCCTAGTTCAATTCTCTTGGCTTGGCTTGGCATGGCATGGCTGCTCCTAGTTTCTTTTTGCTTGAATGTTTCTAATTTCTCTTTGTTTTTTCAAACTCAAGTTGGTAGACCTACTTGAGTTTGAGAGGATGTATTTTCTAGGTCTCAATATTATATTTTCTGTTTAGGCTAGGTTAATATTTATGTTTCCTTGTCGGTTAGTTTCTTAGTTACTAAGTCTTGTAGCATATATAAAGGAGTGTTAGGGTTATGGTTTATACACAATCAATAATACATTCTTTTTTTCCTTTTTTTCACAATTCTTTGTGCGACCGTGTGTTGGTTTGTGTCGATTCCAATTACCACGACAGAATGACCGTGAGTGAAGAATACCTTGAAACTGTTTAAGAAGTCAAGTGGGGTATTGTCAGTTGGCTGGAATTTCAGTGGTGATGATTCGAATGGGTGGACTTCAATTTCTACTTGGGAGTCGTCCACTATGCTTGGTCATCACGGGAGAAGACTATAATTCATGGAAAGAATGTGGAATAAGATTTCGTTTGCACCAAGTACAGATTTTCACACGGATACATGAGAAGTTTTCAGAGCACTGCAATACGTACAGATTTCTAGGAACAGGCAGCGCGCATAGATGGGATTTGGGCCCGTCATGAGTCCCACAGAGATTTCAGAGCCACTCATTTTATTCAAAACATCTTGTTTAAGCTCTCTGCAAAAAATCACCGAAACTTTGCTTCAGAAAATAGACCTGTATTTTGAAGCGAAGTTGGGTGTTCCGTAAATTCCTTACCAATATCCAAATGAGCTGATTTTTCACAGAAACGTCAAACAAGACGTGCAAAGTTGATCAAATCTGTACTTGTAGACTTTCCGTTATCATCATTTCCAGCGCCAGGGTCTTCTCAGCCCACTTCCAAATTGTTGGGTCTTTGTTGCTTTGTTGGGTCTCTGCCAATTTGTTCTTAGTTTTGTTTTGGTCGTTGGATCGTGGATGACAAGCTTATGGTTGTACCAGGTTATTGGATATCAATGAAGTTTCCACGTCCTAAAACAAAAAAGATAAATTCTACAAACTGCCCAGTGGACATCGCAGAGTATGCTTCAGGCCGCCAAATAGCAGTACGGCGCAGCAAGTGTCAACTTTTTTAAAATTATACTCCGTATTATATTGTTATCCATCAACTCATTTAATAGCTTAAACTATTAGATAGCCAACTTCATTATTTATATTCTCGACACATCCCTTCACGTATAGCCAAACTCTCCTTCATAAGCAAGCTAAACACGTATAAATTTTAATCATAATGTAGGCAAATTTAATTGTGAGGTTCGAGCACATGATCTATTATTTGCTCTGATACCATATTTGATTATTAACCACCAATTCATCTAAAAACTTAACTACTAAAGAAGGGCAAGTTTATTATCTATATTCTCAACAATTACTATTGGTTCATTTTCAAAGAGAAAAATATAAAAATTATAATACAATCTTTTTTAAAAATCACTAAAGAAAAAAAAATTCAAAACATACAGACTTTTGAATTATATTTATCTTCATCAACTTTTTATTTTGGTTCATACTTTTTTATTTTCCTGGTTCTTCTTATCGAGTCGAATTGATAATGCAAAAAAACTTGGAAATTGAAATCTACACTCCCTTTTTTGACATCTACACTCCCTTTTTTGTCTTCTAGCAAAAAAATTACATACACTTTCAACACTAAAATCCAAAAAAGGGAGTGTAGATGTCAAAATAGGGAGTGTAGATTTCAATTTCCAAAAACTTACACAAATTTACCAAAAGCAAAAAAATTTTAATAAACAAATAAACTGAAAAGACTATTAAGTTAAAATTAACAAATGCAAAAAATTGTTGTTGACGAGTTGTTAGTTGTTTGCACTAACTAATAAGTTCTTAAAAAGTGTCAAGTTGTTTTCACTAATGAATAAATTGTAAATAAGTAAGTGAGTGAAAATTTGTTCAAAAATATTAAGTTGTTTTCACTAACCAATAAATTGTTGTCAAATATCAAGTTTTTTCTATTACAACAACCTATAAGGCTATATAACTTGTTGCGTGGTAACTAAAATGCCATAACTTGTTGTCTAAAATTGTTGATGGAAACACAAGCTTAGTTAAAAATGTTTAGATCGGACAAAACCGAACTATTTACCCCTAAATTTAAGTTTTGTGTGAGAATCAGAGGATTATTGGTTGATTTGATTGGTCTATTTGAAAGTAAACCGGAGAGAGAGAGAGAGAGGGGGAAGAGAGAGTACAGAAGATGAGGATAATATTGTCATTTAGAAAAGTTTAAAAGAGTACAACCTGACCATTTGGAAAATTGTGCTGGTAGAACAATAAAGTAGTACAACTTTTTCATACGTGACCCGTTCAAAATGATGAGAAAGAGGTAGTTTATGTTTCATCGGAGATGCCCAGTGGACGGTCCTTAGAAGGATCCATTTATGAATTCAAGCTAAATTTGAACGTATGAGTATTTGGCTCGATAGATTCGTGAATAAATGAGTCATTCTGTAAATAATAAATATATAGGGGTACGTTAATAAATATTCAAAAATATGATATATAAGTTATTGTCAATATAGATATGTCACAAGTTTTATATATAGTATCATTGCATCAAAAAAAAAACCTCTCTGGTGAGATATGAAATTTTAGGGTTACATTAAATCGTATATAATTCTTCCATGGAACAATTCAAACGAGACATTGAGCAAATTTGGAGCTGCCATCACATTCTTCTAGCTAAGGTTTTCTCGACAAGGATTAGAGAGGTACAAGTGGTAACATACTTCATCTTCCCTTCTTCCATTTAAACTCTACGTAGCTTGCTTTTTCTAAGTAATTGTTCTTCCTGAAAGCTCGAAACTTCATGAGCCTAAGCTCATACTTGGAAGCTCTAGATTGACTTGTATATTTCACAAGCCAAGCCAAATTTCTCACGAACACAAAACTTCAAGTTCAAGCCAAGCTTGAACACTGGTAACAAGGAGTCAAGCCAAGCCTGAGTAATGCTGTGTTTGGCTCGATTAGCACTCCTACCTGTAGCCCGGCTGAAAAGTCTATACCGACAGGTAGGTGTCAAACATAAGCTTGTTCGGTTGGTGATTCTAGTTTTGGACTTTTCTTTTTGTGCACGATTTTCAATAAAAAATTTCTTAATTATTGTTCTCATTTCTCTTTATATCTCTCTTCATTCATTACCTTAAATCCAAAACCAAAATCTATAATACAATTCGCGATGGTATGGTGGCCCACACATTTTCCTTCATAAATCTTGACCGTTTGCTTAACACACATTTCCTTGCTCAAATCTTCACCCTTCATTCAACCATTGGCATTGAATGGCTCAAATTGATTTCATCCGACGATTAAAAGTGATATTTTCCATTTTTGGAAATGGTTTTTTCAGTTTGAATGTTGAATTTTTGAAAATATTCAGTCACTTAATTTACGAGAATCTTGATTGGCATGGCAAATACATATACAAAGATTTGATTGGGTGAAAGACTATAGTAGTAACAGATTTTTTTGGTAATGATTTTTACGGGATTGATTGGCAAATACATATACAAAGACTTGATTGGGAAGCTTGATTTTTGGTAATAATTTTTTATTGCCAATTTTTGGTCAAATACATATATACAAGCACTTGATTGTGAAGCTTGATTTTTGGTAATGATTTTTGATTGCCGATCTTTTTTTTTTTTTTTTTTGAAGATTGATTGCCGATCTTTGGGTAGGGGATATAATGACAGATTGAACAGAACATCACCTGCTTGGAGGAAAAAATGGGGGAAAATGTATCCCCTCTTATTACCCCAGATGATAGGAGGGAAACTTATCCCAATTGACAGTCACAAAAGTACTACACGGGACAAAGTCACAAAAAAGACACTCTCTGCTCTAGATCAACTTCTATCTTACTCAGCTAAACAAAGAAAACCTTCTAGCTTACAGACAAATAATCTAAGTTGCAGAAAACAGTTTTCTTTGTTTTCAAGACAAACCTAACAACTGGTAATACAACCAGAAGTCACAGAGATCATTGTTGCACAAGAACTGTTGCGAACGCAATCTGCATCACCAATTTGTGGCACCATCTGCATCGCGGGATTGGTAGAAGTCATTTGGCCGTACAATGTTTACATCCTCAAATTCATTGTCATCTGTAATCAAGAAAAAGGTAAAGTGAATCTAAAAATTGCAGTAATCCTGGGTCAAATACACATGACAACATACTTAACGACTGACAACTGTCATGGATTTGGCTAGAAAACTGAAGCAAAATGTCAACCCAAAGTGCATAATTCCTATGCATGAATAAGGCTGTGGTTGGATCATGGATTAGAGAAGCAAGTCTAACTTTTTCTGCTACCTGGTGTGACAGCCAGCTTAGGAGAAAGTTATGGGGGAAAAAAAGGTCAGAAGATAACGAAGGCAAGGAAAGAAACAGGTACTCTATCCGAAATCTAATTAACAAAGCTTATAACCAACATACATGTACCATGAATCTACTAAACTTTAGTTTCCGTTTCTGGTATTAGTCTGCTACTGTTTCTCAGTATCAAAGAAGCTTGAAGCTTAGATTGTTTCACTCGGATTAGAATAATTAGATAGAACTCAATTTCAAATATCGGGTCATTTCGCAGAACCAATGGAGCCTTGGCCGAATGGAGCAGGAAACCACTTGCACCGATAACCATTAGAACAGATGAATTCCTACTGAAGAAAGGACACAAAAGCTGGAACTCAAAAAAAATTCAAACTGTGCTAAAATTCAAACTCAACTACTAAGGGCACTAATACTACAAGCCGTCGGCTCAAATAGGATCCCCCAAGACTGAGTTCCACTGGGGAATGGTTGGGTTCCAATAAAAGCATTGCCATTATTACACCTATGAATTTTCTTCTGCTTTTCTTAGCACATTCTTCGTGGTAGTGTCTCTTTCTTTGACGATAGGGGAGAGGGGGCGTGAACCAAAAAAATCTGCTATTATTCCAATAAAAGAAGTTAACCAATAATGTGATTATGAAAAACTAGTACTACTACTATTACATATTCGTATCACATCTTACAACACCAATCATTTATATCTTTATAAAAGAGTTCTCTTAAAGTATCCATGTGGCCTACTTGTAGCCTAAGTGCAACAATCAATGATCCATCGTCATTAGGCCCATCCATAATAAAGGACTTGCCATCAAAGGCAACACTTCCTGGACCTGCGTGAATTTCCTTTCCCCAACCAAAATCTATACCTTTGAGTGGCAGGCCCAACCAACTTGTGATCTCAAGATTTGGGTTACCATAGAAAGCTCCTTGGGTTGACCCGACGGTATGGTATGTCCTGAAACGGGTTAAGTTTGGTAAACCCTTGACCAAGTCGAGTGCTGATTTCACATAGTCATCTGTGACCATCTCTATAGCTTCTCTAATTTTACTTGGGCCATAGCTAAATGGCTTAGTCATCAGCTCTCCTGCTCGGCTTGTAGCCACGACCCGTAAAAATGCATTCCCAAAGTACCCTCGTGGCAGTGGTGGCTTCATGCGATCGCGAATGTTTACTTGCAAGTACAACTTCGTAATCTGCTCACCTTTGTGCTCACGTGCCTTGCATGTGCATCTCCACAAGTGTCCTGCCACGGCCTCATATCGGCTGTAGAGTTTTGCGTTGGCGGCTCGCCTATCATTAGCCATGTTCTTCAGCTTTTCAACTTGGGTTTTACTAAGGTGTAGCATGGCTACAGTTGTTCTCTTGTTTCGCTCCTCATCATTGTTTGAAAGACCCATCAACAATGGTGGAGGTTCAAATCTCTCATGATTATATCGCCGTGTTGGCGGATCCCGGGCCAGTAACACCGTCCGATCGAGAAATGGGAGGACGCCCAATGGCTCACCGCGTGCTATTAGGGCCCACATGGACATGAAGTGAGAGAAACTTGTACCATCCACCATGATGTGTGATGTAGCCAAACCAAGGCTCAAGCCACCACACCTAAACCTAGTGATTTGCACCAAGAGCAATGGAATTTCATGCAAAGGAGCATCATAGTCCACTGAAGGAATCAGTGATCGGAGATCTGGCGTTGGACAGAAGTCGCCATATTCCGCTAGTTCGGCATCCAACTCGGCTTCGTAAAGCCTAGCACCGACCGAGTTGCACTCGAGCTCGACTCGGCTGCCGTTTCCTACCCATTTCAAACGTCCAGCCAGTGGGTAGAAATGCACAAGTACTTGGCTCAAGGAAATTTTGATAGATTCAAGGGTCGATTTATAAGAAAAGTCGCAAGAGGGACGATAGATGTAGATGAGGGGAGCATGTGTTATAGGTTTATCCTGATCACAATCTGAAATCACTATACCAGAGGTAGGAGTAGGTTCAGCTGGCTTTATTGTGTAGCAACTCTTCAATACCACCATTTTGAGAGAGAGAGAGAGAGAGAGAGAGAGAGAGAGAGAGAGAGAGGCTGGGTTTATGATGCTTCCATGTGAGAACAAGAAATATAAAATATAGGGTACCGGAGCTGGGTGCACATCTATAAAAAGAAAAAAGAAAAAGAGAGAGATCTGGGTGCACAATGAATCGTAAGAATGATTATTCTAGATATTTGCTGGTCGAAAGTGAAAGAAAATCCGCG
>CM033791.1:39672781-39747781 GCA_019656835.1 Rhododendron ovatum
ATTGATTCAGAGTTCACTATTAAATATGCAAATGGCTGATTATATAAATTTCAATTGATTTTTAAATGAAACTCTTAAGGACATTGCAACTCCCATCATTGGCACTTTCAATATTGTAACTCCGAATACCAACCACCCAGAACGGAATTGAAATTGCTGCCATTAAGAAAAGTCAACTCCGAATACCAACCACCCAGAACGGAATTGAAATTGCTGCCATTAAGAAAAGTCAAAGATATAAACTCAAGAGGAGGCGTGTTTCACATGTCACCCGATTATAAAAAGATATACAGTATACTTTAAAATCAGCTCACACCCGAGAGCCCAGGTATACGCCCCCAAAATAAAGAGCCTTGCTGTGCTACCGGAGGCTCTGCGGAAGTCAAAATCGGAGAGCACTCATCTTGGGGTGAGCCCATGGACTCTAGATGACCGGGAAAATGGGCGTTAGCCCCCCATGCTCCCACGGTCTGCTTACCGAGGAATAGAAAGGAAGGACACGGGGCCCCCCAGTGGGGGGCCTGCTATGCCAAAAGCAAGAGAAACCCATCCCTCTCTTTCCTTTTTTCCGCCCCATGCCCCCCGTGAGAACTCCCCTGCAGACATAGTCAAGTTCTATCTTCGAGTCCTATGAAGCACCCAAATTTACCTAAAACAGTCATTTTAGTCATAACAATATAAAAACTATGCTTTGAAACAAAATGGAATGAGATTTTCTCTCGGACACTTTGCTTATGTGTGTTGAAAGGGAATTGCTTTGAAATTTGGTTTAAAATCACTTCTACACTACTTTTAGTATTTGAAAGAACATTGAGTTCTATTTTAATGGGCATTTTAAACTATATTTGTTCCATGTTAATGGACAATTAACCTTAAACCATGTGTATTTTTTATGGGCATTATGTATGATTCTCATAATCTCATTAGAATATGTGTATATATCGTTTTGGGTATTATGGATTGTTAACCTAAGCACATGTATACATTTTTTGGATATCAAATATAAGGGTTTTATTATTAGTGGTTGATTTGTCCTAATTTCACAACCCCTGACTTAGCCTCCTGGCTGAAAATTGAGGGGGTGTCTCATTACACACACACACACAGGGAGAGAAAGGAATCAGAACTTCCACTGCTGAAGAAAATAAATGCTTAGAGTTTCCTCGCAAAGACAACACATTGTAGGCTAGGCGATAACGTAACAAAAGCAATCAAGCATACCTGGAGCTGCAGGAATACAAAAACAAAAACACAACAAAAAAGGACCACACTAAAGAGACACTAACCACCATCCAAAAAAAGAAGAGACACGAACCCAACTAGCAACTATCAACTCAGTAGTCAACACCAACATATCAAGCAAAGAAGCCTCCCATACAATATCAACAAGTTGTGCAGTTTGTGCTATGTATGTTGAAAGATAAAATCCAAGCTTTTATACTGCTTGTTAATTTCATAACCAAGCAATGTGGGCCTAATTTCACAGGTTTGGTGGCCTATCCAGACAAGATTAGCATACAAGATGTTTTTTATAAGAACAGTCAAGAAGAGGCTGGACTTATGAGCAGTTAAGAGAAAAAAACGAAGTTGTGACAACAGTTAGGAGTTGTATTTTCCATATGGACGGCCAAGAAGAGGCTGGGCTTAAGACTACATAAGAGTAAAAATCAACCAGTGGCAAAAGTTAGGACTTAGAAGCTCCGCATCCCGGTATAATTTGAAACAAAAGACAAGTCGAAGGTTTTAAAGTAGGAAAAATGTAGAGAAAAAAAGAAGAAGAAAAGGGGTGATTGTCCTCTTATGGAGTTGATGAAGATATTAATGCAAAAGCAAAAGAACCAAAAGCGAATAAAACAGCCAGAGCCAGATAACAATAAGAAAGAAATGCATTAAGCCAAAAGGATAAAAGTGAGGTTACAAAACACAACCTTTTCTCAGGGTCAGAGCGACCACAGCATCATTCTCAACCTGAAAAAGGTGAGACAAATGCATTGAACACGTCAACAAATCCTCAGGTGAGCTAAAAAAAATGAGATTTTTCAAGGATATCATAACAAGAATTCCATAGGATGATGGGAACCAAGTATTGCTACTTCTCAATTCTCATGCAAATAACATGGAACCCGGATTTTGGGGATAAAATTGAAGAAAATGGAGTGATACCTTCTGATCTGCCAACGTTTTTGAATCATCTAACACTTCACTGGTTTCCACAAGAGTCAAGCGCTGATCATTAGCAGGTTGATCAATAAGGGGGTGCAACTTCTGCTTAATGTCAAGAATTGTCTCCGTTGGATCGCACTGCAGAAAGTAGGTAGTCTTGCTACGCTTGACACGAATGTACATCGCCTGAAAACAAGTCCCAATTACAGATTCGTCAAGTAACTGAAATAATAACAAATTGCTAGAGCGAAGTGCACTAGAAAAGTATGGTAAAACAGGATTTACTTGATTTGTCCTGTGCCTGTGCCTATTGGAGCTAAAGGCTTCACTGTGCTTCAATGGTCATTAATTGAGGTTTTTGCAATGTTCCAGATTCCAATTGTTCTGTGCCCATGTCTTTATAGATAACCTTTATTGGGCCAAATGTAGGTTCTGTGTGAAGTGCACACCCCAACGGCGACCAAACCCGTCTAACAACTGCTCTAAACACCTGTTGTTTTTTGCACTGAACTAGGGCACTGGAGCTCAAGGCTAATATTCCTTTCAGGAACTGAACAATTTCTAGAGCCATAATTGAACCCATATACGATCATCTCAACTTTCTCACACTTCTATGAATGAAGACAATTATAAAAGAGGAAAAAGCCTTCCCCCACCCCCAATATTGCAAACTTCGTATTCCTTTGTTCACCATTAAGGTAATGTTTGGATCTTGGACAGGTTATTTGCAGGAAAAGATAACAAGGCGGAATAGCTAGGAAACATACACACATATTTGGGTAGTTCTCCTGAAACCTTTTCTTTTCCTTCCTCAAATCTCTTCACAAAACCATGCTCCAAACTCACCCTAAAATTACATAGTAACACGAAAAAAAGAAACGATAATATCCAAATTGGTGGATATGATAGTGTTCCCTCGACAGTGATTTGTCCTTGGGGCCACCTCACCTTACGCAAACGCATAGAAAGAGCTGTGGGAGGGGCTGGAGAGATTAGCCCGGTTCATCGGAACACTCTTCATTACTAAAACAAAAAAAATAACTATTTTCGCCATTCTTGCGAAAATACAAGATCCATGAAAGGAATACACGATACATGAAGCTGAAGGCAACCGAATCTAATTCTGGAATTCAAACCCTAAAATAAGCACACACAAAAAGTCAGACACATAGCAAAAGAGTCGAAAGAGCAGGCCTTTGATCATCTAAAGGTTACTTCACAGATAAAACTGTATGCATTGATTCCTATACATACGCTATGTATGCGTACGTAGGGTAGAACTAGTAGAATGATAAACACTTCGATGTGGATTGTACATGCAATTACTATCATGTTTCACTGATCGATCAAGAAACGCTAACCATTTGACCGGGATTTGAAGTCTCCGGCGACGGAATTATCTTCGGAGAAAGTGACCGGAGGTACGGTGACCACCGGTAGCGTTCTTCTGCTTCTCTCTCTCTCTCTGCGGCTCGGAGTCTCGACCTGTGAAACAGTTTAAGGCTGTGTTTGGATTTTAGAAAATAATGTTCGGAATAGGGTGTTAATGACCGGATTGGATCCGAATTTCATCCGGTACACTCCGAACACGATTGCCATAATTTGATCCGACAAACTGTTTTTTCTGATAATTCGAAAACAATCATTCTACAACTATAAATACTTATACGAATATTTACATAAATTTATTTATATTCATATTGGAGCGCACACACATTATACCTCAAATATGTACATGTAAAGTGTTTATGTCTGTATTTGTGGTTATATAATAATTGATCTGAAAACCAACGAATAGAATCTGATTATAGGATGTCCATGAGTTTGGTTGGACAAATTATAGTGTTATTAGTGTATTTTCAACAACCCAAATTTGACGGGTTGACAAAATTTTAACCCGTAAATAATCCACCAACTTATAAAACTAACGAATTTATTTATTTTATTTGTTGATTTCAGCGATTGCTCAAACCAACAATGAATGTCTTGTTTGGATAGCATTTTAAAAAAAAAATTCAACTCAAAAAACACTCGTTACCCTTACTTTCAATCACCACTTACTCATATCTTCAATCATTATTCTCATTTCTCTCTCTATCTCTTTCCAATTATTACTCATACTTTTAATCATTACTCTCATTTCTCTCTCAATTCATAACCTTATAAAATTTTCAAAAACTCATCCAAACACAGCAGAGATAAACCAGCCCTTGAAACTAAAACTATAATTTATTATCAAAGAAAAAGTAAAGGAAATTGAATTCTACACTCCCTTTTTTTGATATCTACACTCTCTTTTTTTGTTTTCTAGCAAAAAAAATTACATATACTTTTAACACTAAAATCCAAAAAAATAGTGTAAATGTCAAAAAAAAAAAAAAAGAGTGAAGTAAATTATATTTTTTGGAATAGAAGGGGGAAAAAGTGAGACCCTTGAAACTCAAAGGTTTTGCATAAATGTCCTTGAACTTTATCATAACTTGAAAATGACCCCTGCATTAATGGCCCGAGTCGGATTAAACAGCTCTAAATGTCACCATCAGGTAGTTGATGAACTTGAAAACAGTTGTACACAGATGACCCAACCTTCACCCAAAATTTCCTAGCTCGAAATTAGGGTTTTTGTTGTCATTTGTAGACCTAACAATCTCCTTCGATTATCTCATCGCTACTTGAAACAATGGGTAATACATCTTCGATGCTCACTCAGTACGACATCGAAGAGGTTCAAGAGCACTGCAATCATACATGTAAGTACATACGCGTAGATCTATGTGAGTTCGCATGTCTATGGTAGTGAATTGAGTTTTGGGGCATTGTTGATTGGTTAATTAGTTATCTGCAGCGATTTGTTTGTTTTTGTTTGGGGGGTTTCAGTTTCACAGCAGGAGATAGTGTCGCTATACCAGAGATTTTGTCAGCTCGATCGCAACGGTGGCGGCTTCGTCTCCGCCGACGAGATCTTCTCCGTACCTGAATTCGCCGTCAATCCTCTCTCTCAGGTACAAACATTTTCGTATTTGTATTTGTTTCATCGCCACACCCTGTACACAATCAATAATAGGAATGCTCTCTGCAAAAGTTTTACCACTAAAACAGCGAGTCCCTGCACGCCCTGTGCATAATCAAGAAAGTTAAATAAAAGGGTGATACGTATTGGATATACGAAGTGACTTGTGGTAAAAAAGTTGGAGGAATTGTCTATGGAGGAGAAGATGGAACTGAAGGGAATAAAGATTCACACTCATTTGAAGATGAGAATGATGTGAACCTTAGTGAAATTCATGTCTTGAAGGTTGCGCGCGTAGAAGTCTATTGCTAATCTTTTTGTTAAGAGAGAGAAAATACAGGCTTATTGTTGTTATGTCCTGATATTTTTTTGACCTACCGTATCAGGTGATGGGGATGTATTTTTTTGCCCATTTCTCTCTGCTTGGTAGGGATGTTTAGTGGTTTTGATTTATGTGTGTTCTATTTTTGTTTCTTGGACCTAAGACCTTGAGTTGTGAAGTTTTCTACTCCCATTGGCTCAATTGTGTCTTCAGAATCCCTTTGGAGAATTTTGTAGCCATCTCGCCCTGTCTTCTACAACCCTTTAGGCATGTCCAGAGCTTTTTTGTAAATATCTTTTGTGGTCATGCAGTTATTTGGAGTACTTGTTTATTTATCTTTTCAGTCGTTCAAGGTTGTATTGATGAAATGAGGCGGAAGATTTAATGTTGATTTTGCATCTCTGTTTCCTCTTTTCAGAGATTGATGAGGATGTTGGATGGATTGAATTTCAAGGAATTCGTAGCATTCTTGTCCGCATTTAGTTCTCGTGCAAGCTTGCAACAAAAAGTCGAATGTAATGACTCTTTCCTGTTCTATGTAATTGCCAATTCACATGGGGGATGTTGAGTTGTTCAGTATATCTTTATCTTTTTATTTTTTGATGTCCAAATAAAACAACGGTACATGTTTTCCTGTAGTCATCTTCAAGGTTTATGATTCTGATGGCAACGGAAAGGTTGCATTCAATGATATGTTGGATGTTCTACGCGATTTGACTGGACAATTTATATCTGAACCACAAAGGGAGGTTAGTTCTTTGTCTTGTTTATTTTGGTAAGCATTATTTAGTTCTAAATTA
This sequence comes from Rhododendron ovatum, assembly GCA_019656835.1. NCBI lineage: Eukaryota > Viridiplantae > Streptophyta > Magnoliopsida > Ericales > Ericaceae > Rhododendron > Rhododendron ovatum. The sequence continues at coordinate 39,679,077 of CM033791.1, forward strand.
ATTTGGTTTCCACGAGAAAGGCTGGATGGAAACTCATCTGAACCTAGGTTTGCATTATCCTTGGTCAGTGGTGTATCAACTATTCAGTAGAATTGAGGAAAAGAAGCGGTATGTAGATTTGGAAGTCTAATTAGTTTGCCACCAATGGGAAGCAATCTTCCACTCGACAATGGACATATTGTAAGAGGAGAATACAGAACCTGCTGTTCGTTGGGATATTGGAAGAATGAGAGAAAAGAAAAGGAAATTGCCTCATGTGACATAAAATGTTGCAAAACGCTATCAGTGTCATTTGAAATTTCAGACAGGGGGTAGAAATAGAATCCTGTCCCATCCTGGAACGAAACAACGCGTGTTAATTTTATTCAAACTTTGAGGAAGTCCTTCTCAGAGAACTTATCTTTTCATTACAAAGCTCTGATCTAGACTAGACAACATGCAGAGAAATATAAATTTCTCGAAATGCCTTATGTATTCACTTTTCATTGGTGCTTTCCAGGAAACCAATTGAGTACCGTGAGTAGAAACTCTTAGGACTTGTAAGTCCTTTTATGTCCATTATATGAAAAGTCAACACAAAATCTCGAGCTGTGTTGGTTACATGTACTGATGTACACAAGGCCAGTTTGGTGTAGATCTTTGGGAAAAGTCCATTTTACCCCTGTGGTATAGGTCGGGTGCCGTTTACCTCCCTGATATTTAGACCACATTACCCCCATGTGCAACATGGAATAAAATGCACTGTCAGGTTGTCCATCTGTATTACCGGCTTGTGTAAGGGACGCACACAGTCCATCTAAGCTACCACGTTACCCCCAGCGTTTGGAATCCCTTTCGCTAAGCTACCTCACATAAACTTCATCTAATTTGATTGTCTATATCTGGGGCCATTTTTTCCCAAAGACTGCATACTACTTGTTCTGCAAGATGAAAGCTGGGCCAACATGAATGTTTGTTTTTCGTGACTATGTTTATATAGAAAGTTCTGACCCATGTGCTCGAGGAAGCAGGCTACACAAAGGATTCTTTGTTAATTGCAGCGGACTTTGTCAAGGTAATAAGAGTTTACTTCTACCATACCTAGTTAATGCAGTTTTGGATACCATATGGTTTTTATTTTTAAGTATGATGTTCAATTAGAAACGCCTAAATTCTAATTCTGATCTGCCATGCACTAGAGATGTAGTGCAGTAATGGGTATAGATTCTATAGAACCTCTTTTTTTGAAGTTGGGTGTAGAACTTTGTTAACTGTTTTCTTATTAAAGAAGAATGATCGAAGTTTGTCTTTTTGTGCCTGTGGAAGGCAATATGCACCCATATTAACAAGCTACTTACCAATTTATCTCAACAAATTGATACTTGAAAACACACACGCGCAAGCATGCACGTGTGTGGTAAGGTAAAAAACACGCACCAACTTGGTATTTCTTGGGTATTGTTAACAAAGTGGAAGCCTCAAATTAAATTTCTGACTGATGTAATTATCTCATTGAGTAACAGGGTTTAATAATTTTCTTTCTTTCTCATTAGACAAAGAAAGAAAAGCTTGATTATTGTTTCGCAAAATGACTATCCACATTTTCTTGCAGATTCTTGGAAACTCTGATTTGAAGATGGAAGTTGAGGTCCCCGTAGATTGAATTGACGATAGTGAGTGTTGCAATGGAAGTTTCTTAAAATAACGGAGCTCCAGTTAGGTTGCGCTGCTTGCGATATGTCCTTGTGTACAAAATTTTATCCTACATTATGCTGGTAGTTTGTATCGAAGTATTTCCCCCTCACCCATTGTTGCTTTATTAGCAGTTTGAAATCATTAATTTTCCAAGTTATGCACATGTTTTGCGACGTCCTTTTATGGCTCCTGCTTCATCGTGAGCTCTAGTGAGGTTGTTTTTGGAACTTTGGAAAGGTAAAAACTAAAAAGAAAGGAAGGTAAATAAACAATTTCGTAATACTAAGGTCTAACTAAAATAGTAAAATGTTACCTGATGTTCCTATTCTATGGGCGGTTTTTGGTCTTGATTTTCTTACTGGCACATTGCTACAGATTCACGTTAATTAAATTTTTTTTTTTGGCCCAAGTCAGATTCACATTATTTGGAATTTGTTGGAAGTTACTTGTCTTTCTAATGTATATATTGTGAGCAATTTATGTTATAAGGTCAGTAACTGCTTGTATATTTTGATTTTGGAAGCCTTGTTTTTGAAAATATATTTTCATATGATATTCAATTAACCGGATCTTAAGACGAGTTTTAAGAAGGGGAGTGATTTTCGCATTCCTTTTTTAACTAATCTCACCTTTTTTGTTTTTAGTAAAAGGGTATTTTGGTAATTTCACATGCTAAAAACAAAAAGAAAATGTGATTAGTAAAAAGGAAAGTATGAAAATCACTCTTCTTTAAGAAATAAATATTTATCGAAATGAACCCTATATTGACCATAAAAAACTACCATAAGACATCCCCATAGTTCCCATACTAATATCTCTGCACGGATCTGATCATAATTGTGAAGTCAACATATGCATTGAAGAGCTTTTTTTTTAAGAGCATAATATATGCATTGGATCTTGTCTTAAAAAGAAACACATGCATTGGATCTGATAAAGAAAACATAAGAAACAGGAATGTTACATGCACTGATTTTTTACCCAACTCCGGACACAATTATGTCTATAACTGATGAATGCATATGGACTCATATGTATTCAACGGTTCCGGAGATAATTATGTCTAAAATTGTGTAAAAAAATCTGCCGTGTTTCTAGACTTTTTTTTTTCATGAAAACACACATTAATAACCTTTCCTCTTTGCTTACATACATCTGCATGATGACATACATCTCTCCAACACCGCTATACGGTACAGTATTAACTGTACGAAACGCGGGAGCATTCAAGTGCAATGGTCGGCCAATGCTGGACCCACACTATACACCTTATTTTAGTTATTTATAGCCGTTGGCATTGGCCATTAGGGGTGTGAACGGGTCGGGTCGGGTTTGACCCCGAATCCGATTATGTCGGGTAACAATATTTCGGGCCCGAAACCGAACCGAACCGAACAGGTGGTAAGAATCGTCCATTAGTCTGATTCTTTATGTCGGATCTGATTGGTTAGGTTTACCCTTCGGGTCGAGTTGGATATGACCCTACGGGGTAAGGAACCCGACCCGAAGAGTAAGGAATACACCAACTCGAACCTAGAACCGAAAATTAATTTTTAACAAAAATAAACCCGCACCTGTTCGAACCACATGTTCGATTCCGCCCGAGACCCTTCGGATCGGATTAGTCGAATTGCGGGTTATTTGCAGACCCCTAAATGGCCACACAGCTGAATTTTCAACTACTCCTAAAAGAACCTCTTTTTATTTTTTACCGAGACTTTTGAGAACACAGGGTCCCACGTGTCATCATTATCAATCAATGCTATAAGTAATTAACTTTAAAAGAAAGTATACTATGTGATTAAGCTCAGGATTATTGTTCATAAGCTCTTCTTCTGATTGGATCTTATGCAATAAGAACTTCGAAACTCCTTAAATTTTCAAAACAAGCAGGAAGAAGTTAGATTGGGCTCGTTCGGCCTGTTTAAAGGCCGTTTGATATTGGTACGTTTGGTAAAGAAGTTAAGATTGAACATATTTTTGAAACTAGCAAGTTTTTTAAATCAAATTTGAACAATCACTTATCCGGCTAGCTAGAATTCATCTATCGCCTTCAAGTTTTATAAAACAAGATTGGATCAATGGCTTCCTCGTAGATTGATACGACGTATACAAAGATGTAAGGATATCGCTTGATCTAAGTTATATAATACGCGTGCATGAGTGAGAGCGCGAGAGCAAAGATTTGAGAACAGAAACAAAGGATACCAGTATATGAGTAATGTGGCCTAGCTCTTGATTAGTGTACCTAAAAAATTGAGTGGTTGATCATAAATGGTTAAAACTCAAAAGTCAAAACAACTCCATGGTAAAAACCATTTCCTTGTAATTTCTCGTTTGGAATAAGCAGAGTATTTAGCTGGCACGAGGTGGCCTAAGTGAAAAATTATTCACTAATCACAATATATTCCTAATGAATGGTTCTAGAGACAACGGTCATAAAAAAGCGAGACTAATCACAATATTCCTATGAATGGCTCCAGAGGTTCAACGGTCATAAAAAGATGGAAGATCTACCGTTTAGTATACAAAACCGGACTAATGTATAATCTCGAAGGCTTCAAAATAAAGATACCGAAGTACTGAATAATTTTCCAGCCCAGGGGGCTAAGATGCGATTTTTAGATTCAGTCATCATTCACAACCTGCGCAAATTCCATTCTACTACCTCCTTTTGGGAGTATTTGCATTCCTTTTGGGAAAAGAGACAACACAACAAGCCGTTACAAAGGCGCAACCCAACCTTATGATTTGATTTTCTTGCGAGGCTTTACACTGTTTGTTAAAGCATTGAGGATATACAAAGAAAAAGGGGGTCTCTCTCTCTCTCTCTCTCTCTCTCTCTCTCTCCCTGAAAAAATCTGATCTGGGTATCTTTTGATATTATCGAATTCCACTTCCTGTTCGAATTGTCGGATTTGTGTTCTTCACCTGGGCTTTTGGAGGGTTTTATACATTTGGGTGAAGTTGTAATCTTGAGGAGAAAGGGTGGCGATCCTTGTTCAAAAAGTCTCCATTTTGTCAAGGAAGGTAACTGTTTCTTATCTCTCTTGACTATTTTTTTTCCTATGGGGTTTTGTTTTGTGGAGCAAATTATATCTATCTCTACCTTAACGTGTAGGATTTGAGTCAGGGTTTTGGCAGATTTTCTGGTTTTAGGCAGATTTTCTGGTTTTAGGCAGATTTTCTAGGTTTTGGTAGTTCTCAAATTTTGGAGCATTTTGAACTGAGGAGCAATTGCAATTAATTACAAAGCTTTCTCTATTAGTGGAGATCTTAGTTTTTAATTCTGAAGCCAATGATGTTTACTCCCATCTGGTTCCTCTAATATTGTTCTTAAGAGCTTAAGAGATTTCAATTGCCTTGATACTAGAGTGGAGATTTATGGTTTTCAATCTGGAAACCAGGATTTTTCTTGATAATTCCATGTACGTGATGATGACTTGAAATCTAATTGGATGCAAACAGAATTCGAAAGTTGAAAACCGCTACCTAACTCAATTTCAATAGTATTTTTTATTTTTAACCAGGTGTTCGAGCTAGCTTATTGCACCTTGACTAATCATGGGACCAACCTAACCCTTTTTCAATGCAAATATTGCCCCAAAGAATGTGCCTTCGTTATTGATTTCTCAACCTATCTTATCCAATTCAGTTAATGATGGTCATGCTCCATTTCCTTGTGATTCTGTAGTTCTTCATCTCCTTTCTACTGCTTCAATTTTGCTTGGAACAGTTAAGGGTTTAATTCCCGGAAACTTTGAATAGTACAACTCCCTCCCCCGGGTGTGCTCACCTTGTTTAAAATAATTTTCGTTAGTATTTCCTGTCAATGTAAGAATCACAGCATGAATGTTGATCCCTATCTTCAAAATCCTACCCATTTGCGTGTTCTTGGGTAGTTATAATGAACCACCCTTTTTTTCTTCTGTTTTTAGGTATTCTTGCTTCCACTAGCAACCAATGCTCAATGGCAGATAGTAGCATGGGTATAGAAATGGTGGGAAATGAGATTCCAGCTTTAAAAGAAGCACTTTTTGCTCAACAACAGCTTCTGCAAAAGCTTTACAATGAGTTGGATGTGGAAAGAGAAGCCTCCGCTTCTGCAGCCAGTGAAGCTCTATCTATGATTTTACGGTTGCAAGGAGAAAAGGCTGCTGTGAAAATGGAAGCTAACCAATACAAGAGATTGGCAGAAGAAAAGATGTGTCACGCGGAAGAAGCTCTAGCGATTTTCGAAGATCTTATCTATCAGAAAGAAATGGAAATTGCTTCTTTGGAATATCAGGTACAGGCTTATAGGTACAAACTATTAAGCTTGGGATGCAATGATATCGGTGTTTGTGAAACAATATTTCCGGAAAATCTACTGCAAAGAAACGAAAACTTAATTGGAGATGTGGGTTGTCAAACGAATTTGAGAAGGAATTCTATGCCACTGATGCCTCTAAAATTCTCATATCAAAGGAAGGGCAGTTTTGAAAAGGAAAGATGTGTTAGTCCGGAATTGAGTTCCAAGATAGACGAGGAAAACATAAACAGTGAACCTAATTCAAAGATCTCAGATATGGAGAAGAAGTTGGAGAACTATGCAATTGGGGATATTACTTCATACTGGGAACAAATCAGGAAGTTAGATGAACGGGTGAGGGAGATAGCAGATGGCAATGGAGTTAAGTCTACGAACTTGAGGAGCCGATCAAGGTCTTCTTCATTAGTTTTTGATTCAACAAAAGGACCCATCACTAATGAATCCGGCCGCTGTCAATCCTTACTTGACAATGAGGCAACTGTCAGTCCTTCTGGTTACTCATGTGTTCATGATGTATTTGAAGTTCCACAAACTCGTGAGAGTGAGGAAGGTTGCAGAGGAGATAGAGAACCAGAGAGAGAGTTGGAATTGGAGGGTGATGATAGGGATGGAAAGCCAGATTCTGTTCCACCAGAGGCTTTCAAACCACACGTGAAGAAGGAAACCGATTGCGTAAGGAAATTGTTTGCATCCAAACACCAGAAAAACAATTTGCCTGGACCAAGTGAGAGGGTAGCTCTTGACTGCCATTTGGCTCTTGTCCGCTCCACAACCGAGGTTGCTGAATCTCATTCCAAGTTCCAACAGCTTAACATTAGTAGGATATCAGAGATAGTTGAGGTTGAGAGAAATGGTGAAGGATCGGAAACTGCTAACAGAGAAGAAGAAGAATTGAAGTTGTTGAAGGAGATTCAGGAGCAACTCAATTCAATTCAGTCTGAGATAAAAAGTCTGAAAACTATTAAGTCCTCTCCTTCCTACGAGTTACCCCTCCTTTCCCTAACTGAGGTATACTTTTTTTGCTAGCTTCTTTCTCTTGCATCCCGCCATATAAATCTCCATTACTAGAGAATAAGAACTGTGGTAACTTATAGCTGTGTGGTTTTGTGAAATAGGAGTATGATTTAGGTGCAAAAAGATAGAATTAGAATAACTTTAATTTTCTGCGGTTAGGGTCTTCCGACTCTTCCTATAGTGAAAGTATAATGGTATGTTACTTATTGTGGACAGGCAATGTTACACTTTTGGCTCTGATCCAACAATAACACTACCAGCTCCAGTAACCATCAGTATTGACTCACCACATCATTCACCTCCATTTGCACTTTGTCAAAGGTACTGATAAAGGGGATACTATTGCGTAGATGATTGTGAAGTGTATTCTTGGGTTCTGCTTGGATTGACATGAAGATGGGATTGATTCTGACTTGATTTGAATTTATTTTCTTAACAAGATGTATACCGGCTTGACTTTTTTTCCTTCTTTCATAAGGTGTATACAATGTATAGGTTTGATACGTGTACATAAAAAGATTGGATTGCAGGAGAGATGAGTGCCTGTCTTCACAGAATTGAGCAATGCATGCTTCCATTCCTTGTACTTTATCGTTTCCTCGTGGATATTAATGGATTTAGTGGCAGAAGTGTCTCTTTTTCATGATATTGTTTCTTTGTCATCTGCAATCATGTTTGGTCCCTCCATTTTTTGTCCGCTTACATACCTACATAAAGTTCCATTGGCATAAACCATGCTCAGTTCCGAAGAAATATGTACGGTGTCTGAAAATTCTTATTCTTGAAGAGACCAAATCCTTTGTATTTAGAATCACCTCTGTATAATAAACATGCAAGTCAACATATGAGACATCTTGGCAGGTTAGGCTGGAGTAGTTATCATCAGGAGTTGTTTAGCTCATGATGGTATCTTCTGATCTTCCATAGTGAAGGATGTAGGGTTTCAAATCACATTAAGGCCAATGAGTCGTGGTTTCGTGCAGATTGGTGGAGGCCTCTCCCCCTTGTGCTGTTGGCTTCAATGCCTGTTCGCACATCCTGTGCATAAATGGCCGAAAAAATAACCGAAGTAGCTTGACGCTCATGTTACCTAATGAAATGCTTGTCAAAGACTAGCAGTTGCATCGTGCCCCAGTCGGGCAATAAATTCCGTCCAAGACTAAATATTGGCTGATAGCAAACAAGTACCGCGAGGGAAAGATAAAAAGGACTTTGAAAATAGAGTCAAAGAGTTTTGAGTCAGGACCTTTTGGTGCTAGAAGATTAAGCAGTCTCAGTTGCCTCATTCCTTTAAAGCAGAAGTTCATTTCTTCAAGACCACTAGTCGATAATCTTGATTTCTTTTGTGATATATTCATCAATTGGTTTCATTGCTTTCTTCTTCTTTGTTTCAGTGGGATGGTAGGTTTAAGGGGAGAAGGCAAAAGGGTGAAAGGGGATATTTCGGCAAACTATGAAGTGAACTATGATTTGCCAGGGGGCCTTTTCAATTTACGTTTTCTTTTAAAATTCTTCTTGTGGTTGCTAAATTAGTAAATTATTGTGACTAGATGTCAACTACAAAAGTTACACAGTACAGCCTAACAATGAAGCAGAACTAGTTTTGAAAATCATCAGTTTATGGAGTTCGTGTTTGTGCATCTTAAGTTCTTAACCAATACAAGAGAGCATGCCATTCAATAAGGATTCAACTAGTAACCTTCTTTCTCTTGGATTTTCTCACAAAGGGAGCAACTTCAACCATGTCATGTCCAACCCTTCGGGCCACTGAAGGTTTGCCCGACTGTCAACTTCAGGGCTCCGGAATCAGTGGAGGAGTGCGTAAGTTGGCATAAACATCCGGTTATCAAAAAAGGTAACCATGACAGGTGAAGGATTTTAGAGCATTTTATAATTCATTTTGGGCAGGCTACTAAGTTGGGTCATATTTCTTGACCTTCCACTAGCTACCTATATAATGGCCTAATTAAATATAGAAGGGTAGGCCAAAAGAAGCACCAGTGGAATTTGATTAAGCAAAGCACCATTGCCACCATAGGCTAATTACCACAAATAACTATGCTAATGTGTCCAGATAATGGTAAAATATTGTCACAGAAAGGTGCTTTGTTAAGCTTAATTATGATCTGTAATAGCAACTAGTAATGATATTTTGATAACTCAAATGTCTGGGTTAGCTTACACGCATCTCAATTAGAGACAAATCCCACCGCCTACTTGCAGGGCGGCATTCGTAAAGTCAAATCCAAAGAGTTATGGCTTGCTCCTTAGTGCTTAAAGTACATAAGCGGGCCAACGGACGGCAATGAATAGTCAGACTAGCCAACCGGGACTCCCTTCCCAGGCCAACAAGACAGGCCAAAGAGTGATCTTTGAACGCTACTACGCATCCTTACTCATAGTAGAGTGTAAGGTAGGTTTGGGTACAGCAGAACTTGAACCTGCGATCATTAGGTTAGAAGCCCAATGTTCTACCAGGCCAATTAAAGTCGGAACAAAATTTTGTATGTATGAACTGGTCTCAAAGGAGTCGATAGCATCGAGAGATTTTGAACCCGAGACTTCAGGAGAGAATCAACTCCTAAGTTTCAAGCCTTGACCACCAAGCCAACCCCACATATTCATTGAAAATGATATTGATAGCCCTGGGTTGAGTTTGTTTGGATGCTTTCATTGATTTGTGGGACCGAGAAATGTCTCAAGTGTGAAAAGTCTTCTTGAATGTTGTAGGATTAAGAATGCCAATACAATTTGCTTCTTTCTGTATTTTTTTTTAACCTATCAAAGAAGGCTCAAGTGCTTTGACACAAACTATACAAAATACAGCACAGAGAAGTTATAGAACAAGAACAATGATGAAACAAATAACTGGTAAAATTACTCCAATGAATTGAAATGGATTCCAGCAGACTCTTTTGGATAAAATATAATTTGAAAAAGAAAAGAAAAAAAGAATTGAAATGGACTCTCTCGAACCCTAAAGCCTTGGCTTTTCGGGTACTTTTCTCTTCACACGACTTCTTAGTTAAATTTTTACTAAAACAATATTTATGTGTAGAAAGACTAGAGAAATTAAAAAGGATTAAATTGGGGGGAAAAAAAAGGAATGTGACACTGCATTTAAGCGTGCCCGATGGTTCACCCAGTTAGTGAACCCTGACTTTTGTCACAAGCTTCTTCAATGAGCAATGTGGAAGAAGGGCTACAAAGATATTGCTTCAACCGTGACATCTCATGGGCAACATCTGACATAGTTGGCCTTGTTGAATGGTTGTACTGTGTGCATATTAGCCCTAGCTCAATCAACTCCAAAACGACGTCGCACCACATCTTCTTGTCATAGACTTGGGTGCCATTGGGCATGCGCCTCTCCAGCGCTTCTTCGACTAGTGGCTCGAGCTTGTGCGGGTACTGCCTCTTCACCCACTCGTGAAGGCTCGAACCCTCGTGGACAAGCACGTCCGTGGGGCGTTTTCCTGTCACTATTTCTAGCAATAGGACTCCATAACTGTAGACATCTCCTTGCGTTGAGGCCCGCTTTCCTAGTCCGTATTCTGCATTTATCACGCAAGGCTATCGTTCAGTTATCAAGAAAGGAAAGAGTAGAAAGTCAGAGTAACTTTAGTAAACTCAAACAGTTGGAGAAAAAACTACCAAGGGAGAGTAAGTTTCAATCACTACTAGTAAAATAGTGCAAGAAATTAAGTACCTGGAGCAATGTAACCAACTGATCCACAAAGCAACCCATGTGTAGAACTGAAGGAAACCGAATCATTCGCTGATTCACTCTCATCGTCGCCACCTTTCACCAATCGTGCAATGCCGAAATCGGTTACCAAAGCAGTCATGTCCTCATCAAGGAGAATATTGCTCGGTTTCAGATCGCAGTGCACGACTTTAACAGGAGAGTGATGGTGCAAATATGCCATCCCTTCTGCGACATCGCTGCAAATGCTCACTAGCTGAGGCAAATCTAGCCCGTGGCTCAACCCGTGCCTCGGGTACAGATGGTTTTCCAGGCTCCCATTAGGCATTAGTGGCAAAACAAGTGCCTTGAAATCTGGACTGCTACAGATTGTTATGATCCTGATCAAGTTTCTGTGCCTGGTTCTTTTTAGTACCTACAGTGGCAGTTTCAGAAATTTTAGTCCATCATGAACGATGTTTATCATCTACTTCTACTGAATTAATACGTAAACAATTTTGTTTAAATTTTGAGGAGTGAAGCTGTCTTTGAGTACCTGACATTCTCTCTTGAAACTGCCTGAAATCTCTTCTTTTGTCCTCGAATCCAATACTTTCACGGCAATTCTTGTGTTGTCTTGGAGTAACCCCTTGTAGACATGGCCGAATTGCCCTGATCCAATTAGGCTTGAGCTGCTGAATCCACCGGTGGCTTCGAAGAGTTCCCGGTGAGTGATTCTCGGGTACTTTATCTCTTTACTTCCTTTTTCTTCTCCCTTCTCGATTTCCCCACCACTAAATCCCGTGCATTGTCTTTTGAACCTTGCCTCAAGCGATAGAGGGACTCGAAACGTGCACAACATGAGGGCTGCAATTGAAAATCCTGAGAGGATAACTGCCAGGATCATTAGATGTTTAATCCTTTTCTTGGGGCAGCTTTTCATGCCTTTGATTGAGCCACAGAGCCCCCGGTTACCCATGAAAGAATCGATGCTCAAAGACGAAAAGGCCCCCTCGTTTGATACATTCCCATGGAAGTTGTTGAAAGACAAGTTGAGATGTTCTAGAGCTGAAGACCTCTGCAGAGATTGTGGTATTTCACCGGTTAAACGGTTGAATGAAACATCAAGGTCTTTAAGGTAAGTCAAATGTCCAATTGCGACAGGGAGAGAGCCTTGAAGTAAATTATGGGAAAGATTGAGACGTTCTAAGGCAATGCAACTCCCAAGCTGTGATGGAATTGTTCCAGAAAGATTGTTTGAGGACAAATCAATTGCTAAAACCATGTCCATTTTGCTCAGCTCTAGTGGAATAGGCCCTTGTAAAAAATTGCTAGACAAATTCAAGTACAACTTCAAGCTGCTTAGCCCTGCAACTTCACTGGGAATTCCCCCAGAAATTCTGTTTTGGGAAAGGTCCAGTATTTCCAAATTTATGCATTTCCCTAAACTTGTTGGGATTGTTCCAGAAAGCTGGTTTCCATAGAGGAAGAGCCTTCTCAATTGAGAAAGATTAGCAAAACTATCTGGGATCGATCCGGATAGCTTGTTGTTCGACAAGTCTAAAAGACCCAAATGGGGAACATTGCCAAAAGCCGATGGGATCTCACCGGATAGCGAATTGTTCGACAAATAGAGCCTCTCTAGTCTTTCCAATTGGCATATTTCGTATGGGATGGATCCATTCAAAAGGTTATGAGACAAGTTCAAGAGGGTGAGATTGAATAGGTTTGAAATCTGTGGAGGTATAGAGCCATAGATGAGATTATCATCTAACTGAATCTGCACAAGATTACTGGAGAGATCACCAATAATAGAAGGTAGTTTCCCACCAATGTTATTTCCAGCCAATTCAAGTTCTTGCAAATTAGAGGAATTAGCTAAAGAAGAGAAAAAGGGATCAAGGTTTGTGTTACCATGGTGGCTTATGAAGTTGTTGTAGGAGAGGTAAACGTATTGCAGCAGCGGCATTTGAGCCAGTCTCTCACTTGGTAATTCCCCGGATAGGGAATTTGATTCCAAATCAATCCATTCTAGTATTGTGGAATTGGAAAGGGATTTAGGAATTTGACCCACCAATTCATTAGACCAAAGCAGAACAAACCTCAACTTCCTAAGCTCACATTGATCATTCAGAGGTATGAAACCACTGAGAGAATTGTTGGAAAGGTCCAAATATTCCAGAGAAGAAGAGCCATTGCACAAAAGTGGCATCGGGATTTCACCAGAGAGTCGGTTACTTCCAAGATTAAGGTACTCCAAATCGCGAAGTAATCCCAACTCTTTAGGAATTTTCCCTTCGAGAAAATTAAACGATAAACTGAGTTGTTGGAGGCCGGAAAGTCTCCCTAACTCAGCCGGAATTTGGCCTTCGAAGAAGTTACCGGTTAAATCAAGAATTGTCAAGAAAGAAAGATTTGAAATGGAGGGTGAAATTTTCCCCCTCAAGGACCTTCCTCTAAGATCAAGCTTTATTACTCGGTCTCTATCGTTATTGCACTGAATTCCCAACCAGTTGCATACGTGAGTACCTGAAGAATTCCAGTTCTTCAGAGCATGTCCGGGGTCAGCAATGATCCCGGACATGAATGAGAGGAGAGAAGTGCGGTCACTCAAAATCTGAACATTTTCTTGACACGATACCTCAAAGAACGCTATAAACAAGAAGAGAAAACTATACTTGAAAATATTGCGAAAACCCATTTTGGTGGGGGGATCGAACTTCTTCGAAGGGCCGAAAAATCGAAGAAAGAGAGGGAAGTGAACAGGTAGAAAAGAGAAAGAGAGGGAAGTGGATGATACAGGAGAAATATTGCACCATTTTATATGGTTACAAGATGATGGAAGCTGGAGATGTCCAGTACAAAGAAGTAACGCAGAAAATTTGCAACTTTCTGCCTAACTGCCGTTGAGGGAAACTCAACGTTACGTTTGGCGCCTTAGATATTTGACTATGAAAGTATGAAATATGAATTAAACAAATTGGTTTCGACATGTGTAAACATGCAACAGTGGCCTGGCTCATGAGGCTGGGGACATACCGTGTTTTTTGCACTCACAGCCCACAGGATCTTATTTAGGGATTTAATATGCAAGTAATATAAGAGTTGTCGGATCGAATTTTCGCCATATGCCGTAAAATCAATAGGGGTTAGGAAGAGCTTCACTCGAGTTGTTTATGGCCTTGGACGTCGTACTCGCAAGTCTGTTTTTCAGAGCTGTCGAGGGGAGCGGTGCGGCATTGTTTTCCCAACAATTAATCCATCTCTCGCGATGATCCTCCCGTAATTTGTACGCCCATGACCTTCTAACCCTGATATACCACCAGTCGAATTGAGTTTCATCATTCCTCCTAAAATCAATTACAGCCCCTTTGGATGGAGGGGTGAGAAAAGAAAAAAAAGGGTGTGTTCTCCCTTTTTAGTGAGAAAAGAAAAGAAAGGGGTGTGATTTCTCACCCTCCCATCCAAATAACAATGAGAAATCAAATTCTGATTGGCGACTAGTAGAGTTCCAGCGACTCTCCGACGAGCTGAAATTCTCTCCCTCTCATCTCCGGCAAACCTAGTACTCTCTCTCTCTCTCTCTCTCTCTCTCTCTCTATATGCACAACCACTTGTCCGACGACGATCCGACGAAGGAGTGGACCACACGCTCTCCTTTCTCACGAAATCTTGCCACTTTTGGCGAGAAACGGAACTGGGTTTGGGAGGGTTTCTGGCCTCCCTCCGTCTCTCACCCTCTCTCTCTTCTTCCCCTTCCAAACGAAGGAGAGATTGAGCTCTCTCACCGCTTCTTTTCTTCTCTCACGAACTCTCGAGTACCAAAAGGGCTTCATTTAAGACTTTTAATGCACTTAATGTCGCACATGCATGTCTGTTTTCAAAACGATCACAAGAAAACACGATCACAAGAAGCGGCACTATGTTCCCAAAAATAGCTCAATCAAATTGGAATTGACTGTTCTAACCTTATTATCCTTGGAAATGAAAATTTACATACATTTCACTCATGAAAAAGAAAATGATTACTGAAATCTAAGTGCATTGAACGAGGAGAAGAGAGCCTGCATTTTGAGAACAGGGTATCCTTCCCTTAACGAGCAACTTTACAAGCAAAGTTAGAGACCTTTATTTTAATTACGCGATTTGGTGGTGTACATGTCAAATAATTATTAAAAGGGAAATTAACTTAAAATAGCTTAAGGCCTAACCTGATCGATCACCATGTAGTAGTTGTTTTTTCCTTGTGGGAGTTGTGTAATTAGTGGATGATGCGTTGTTAAGCGGCTGAAGATAATCTAGGTTATAAAGCACGCTTAGGTTGGAGGGTAAGGGTGACGTGGCAACAAGGTTTTCCATTCCGGTATATTTGTCGGCTCAAGGGTGATGCATGGTGATGTCACTTTTTGTAGTGCCTCTGATTTGTGTGGACGTCATTGTCGTCCTAGTCCATACAACAAACCCTAGTTTTTTACAACTGGAAATAGGACGAGAGTGGCAGAGCCGTAGGGCTGTAAATGAACTGAGCCGTTCGCGACCTGTTCGAGGCTCGACTCGGCAAGAGCTCGTTCAAGTTCGATTCGTTTGCTAAACGAACTGAACCTGAACCTCAATTCTAGGCTCGTTTCGTAAATGAGCCGAATCTGAGCTTAATGATATTCGGCTCGGTTAGGCTCGCGAATTTATACTAAAATTTAATTAATAATTCAATAGCGGTCTATTTGTAAATATAGAAAATTTTAAGGTTGTATATGTACTTTAATACTTATTTTTCTCCCAAATTCTATACGATTGATGAGAGAGTTTGGATTCGCTTGAGTTTAATGAGCTGAGTAGAACCAACCCCAAGTCTTGACGAGCTCAACTCGAGCTTAGATTCGGCTTCGCTCCATTCGTTTGAGTTTAACGAGCCAAACTCGAGCCAAGATGTTCAGGTTCGAATCGAACCCGAGCCGAACTAGTACCTTAACGAACCCAACCGAGCCGAACCCGAGCCTTGAAAAATTTTAACAAGCCGAACTTGAGCCGAGTTGTTTAGGCTCGAATCAAATTCGAGCCGAACTAATACCTTTACGAACTCGAGCCGAACTTAACAAGGTTCAACTCGATTCGGTTCGTTTACGGCCCTAGGCGGAGGGAGGGAGGGAGGAATGGCTCGGAGGAGAGAGAGAAAAGCCCTCATTGTGAGGGGAGAGAGAGCAGAAGGACGGGGAGAGGGGCTCACAGATCTGGGGCCGTGCCCCCCTTCCGCCACCACAACACCAACTAGGAAAACCCTTGACCAAAATTGATCGAGAGAGAAAGAGAGAGGGTGTTGTTTCGTAATAAAAAGGCTAATTATCATGAGATCGGTGAATTTGATTGGATCAAGCTAATATTTCTGTTGAAATACTTTTTTTACCATTTTAGATCGAACTAAAAACCAATACTTTTGTAGTTTTGTTACATTTTTTGATTTAATTTGGTAAGTAAATTTAAAAGTCTAAACATAAACCGCAAAATTATTTCACTCTGCTTGACTAATCTCCACGTCAAAACGTGACTAATTTCACAATTTAAAAGCCAAGCTTTAAGAGACAGAATTACTTTAAGAGACAGAATTATACTTAGTCGCCTATCTATCCTATCCATGGTATGAACAGATCTTGGCCAGTGGCAACCCATCAACCCATTACTAACAATCACGCTGGGGCTATTTAATTAGTATTAATTACAGTTGTTAGAGACCGAGAAATAAATATCATATGATAAATTATGCTATTCCGAATCATCAATGCATTAGGCTCCGTTCCAGAAACCTTCTTAAAAAATAAACAACTTATTTCACATTTTCAAACTAAAAAATAATGTCGTATAAAAGATTTCATTGAAATCTTTCAAACAAGATCCATATTGCATATTTCTAGATTTCAATAAAACCATAATTTTTGAGCTTTAAATTGCCTTCTTAAAAAATAAGGACTTTTTTTCGTTTGCAAAACGGGCTCTTAATATAACAGATAATGCTGCGGCTATTTTATACTATGATAAAACATCGTGAATCACAAGTAGCGAATTCGGGTTGGTTTTTGTTAACAGACGACCCGCCCTGAGCAGGGCCACAGCGGCCCATTCTTTCTAGCCCTTTCATGCGGTACGCTCTTTCCAGCACGGTGAAGGAGGTGCACAAACTAAGATGAAACGAGCTGGTGTTAGCAAGAAGGAGCCGAACACAAGACCTCCAAACTTATAGACGGCCAAAAACTGCTGCGCTACCAATAACAGGTTAGAATTTGAATCGGCTGCAGGCCTCGCATTAAGCCCATAAACGAAAGGGAAAGCAGGTGAGATCGATCATACGCACAGTTTAATGCCAGCAAAATCTAGGAGACTGGATTATGAAGTCTTAAGAATTACTATTTTAATTGGCCTCAGAGAAGTGAATAGATTTCACATTTGTAATGCTGCTTTAACAAGGTTAGGCGCGGCAAGTTGCATAGTGCTACATCAACTAGAGGAAAAAGTACTCTGCTTTCTTGTTTTATTAAGCTTACCACTTGATTGTTTTAAATTCCATTAACACTAGAAATTCAAATAAGGACTTTCAAAGCTTTTATAAACAATGTCAAGGGCAGGAGAGAATGGGATTTCGTCATCATTAGGGTTCAAACAGGACCACCTTTTCAGTTTTTTCCTACTTGCTTCTTTTTCATACTGAGAAATACAGAACAAGGGGTATCAAACTCTTTATCTTACAAACAGATTGGAAAAATAACACAGCTTTTCCTAACATAAATTTCGATTGTCATAGATAACCGTTCTCACGTGTCAGAATCAAACAGAAAACTGTATCACCTTCCTCCGGTGGAAAACCAAGTCACATACCTGACAAAGACCATGTCTACTCAAATCCAAATGCCACTGAAGGCTTCTTCAAGCGCACGTTTCTTGCTCAATTCTACGCTCCAACCTCCTGCCCTTCCCCCTCTTTCTGCTTTAAGTTTCATCATTTCTTCATCGTCAACGCCGTACAATTGCATGTAAGGATCCGATCCACTTGGAAAGGGCTGTGGAGCCGTGCCTGTTGGCTTCGGCTGAGCAATCGCAACCCCAGGAATTGAAGGTGCATAATACCCCTGTGTGCCAGTACCAAACCCTTCTTGAGAGCTCTGCCTCCATAAAGGAAATGTAGTTTAGAACGTGTGATATTCATCAGCACATGGCATATAGAAACAATCTTGCAAAGACAATCTGAAAATCCACATATAATGTCATCTTACGACAATGTTGTTATACAATGACCGAATAACATAAGCCACTACATAAATTACTTGTTTTTCAAAGTTGTTATGTTTGAAATACATACAGATACATTTGGTTGCAACCTCCCTACCCATGAAATAGCTGGGGCTCTGGAATGATAGTGGTATAGAGGTTTCGTGAATGTCTTCTCTTGTTAAAAACATTACAATTCATGTTCACGTGAAGGTGTTAAAGCATCCAACTCAAAACCAATTAACAATGAAGGAAAGGCCACCCAGGATCATAAACTAGTTTTGGAGGAGGTATTTAACCGATGTGGGACAAATTCCACCAAACAACATTACTACAGTTTACACATGAGCAAAGTTGGTACAAGGTTCGTCCAACTCTGCTCAAGGATGGAGATGACAGAATCTTGTTATAAACAATACAATTAAAGCTCACATGAAGGATAGCATAACTACAATTTACACGTAGCAAAGTTGGTACAAGGTTTTTCTAAGTCTGCTTAAGGATGGAGATAACAGAATCCATGCAGAAAAAGTTGGTACAAGAATTTTCTATGTCCGCTTAAGTCATTTTCATTGGCTTTCATCTAGGTTATGAATAGTAGGACATTGAAGCAAGACAGTAACATGAATCCAAGAAAAGAAAAAAACTCACGCTTCCCCTTAATGTTGTCCATAAAGGACCTAAACAGAGTGCATGTTCATTAGATACCCAAGACAAGAAATCATAATCCATCTGAACTTCTTACCACGTCATTATCTGGCTGTCCCTTACTTGCAGCCAACGCTGCTGCATATTCTTCAGCCTGTCGTAACAGAATAACCAGAATAAGGATAGTCAAAAGATCATGCAGCAGGAGTCACGAAATTTGCAAGCTTGAGAAAAAAATATAACCACATGAAACATTTGCAGAGCGTGACAATCACAGGTTAGCTAACTTGAAAACGAACCTTACGAGCTTGAGCATTCATAATTTGCTCAGCATTTTCTTTCTGGTACCTTGCAATGTATGCTTCAATAATAGGAACATCTATTCCTTCAACCAAGTTTACTGCTGCAAAGGCAAAGCATTTTTCAAATGGGTAAGAAAATGTTGGATAGTAACAGAAAGGGAAATCACATGAAGCTCAAACTAAATCCAGTGGAGGAAATGCTCACATCTCTAGAGGGGATGGAAAATCCACATAACAAACCATGAGATAACGCAACAAAATCAAAGTTTCTATCACAAGTTCACAACCCAAGAAAAGGTGACAATCATACACCCAAAAAAGTGCAAGACTACCAAAACTGAGTGAGACAAGGAACTCTTCTAATCCTGATAAAGTGCAAGACTACAAAAACTTACTCATGTCCTCCACCTCTTCCAAGTAATCATTGTATTCTCTCAAAGATGGGAAATCGTCCACTCTTTTATTAAATCTGCGCAATTGGAGAGAGAGAGAGAGAGAGAGAGAGAGAGAGAGAGAGAGAGAGAGAGAGAGAGAGAGAGAGAGAGAGAGATCAAACAACATTCAAGAGTTTGGCTTATTTTAACTTGCTTGTAAATTGCCTAGAAGGAAGTGTTAGTCAAAACAAATGAGATTCTTGCAACAGACAGAAATACGGGAAAATCTCAGATGCCTGAATGGGTAATCAGGTGTACTTCACTCACCAACCTACAGTCTAACAAAATGTAATACTGTAATAGATGATGCAACAAAGCAGTATTATAACTTTCGTAAAGGGAAACTTCTCCGTCCATTGGATCCTCTCTGATTCCAGGACATAAGCACTTCAACTTATGCCCATGGCATTTCTGTTGACAATTTATATGATGTTCGTCTCCTTTTTGCCGTCTGTTTCTGTTTAAGTGTGACATGTAACAAACAAACGAACAAATATGCTTCTAAATGCAATATCCAGTATGTGTTTAAGGCAGGAAACAGACTGGTGTTTTAGCAAAATTTAACAATTTTCTCTTAAATGTTGAATAAGAGCCAATGGTGAGCTAAACTATGTATACTACTAAGCCGGATGATGAAGGTTGATTAACCAGCACTTGACATTTTATTCTACTACTCAACCTGAAGAATTAGTTCCACAACACTACCTGTACTAGTCCAGTAAGATATAAATTAAAAAAACAGATACTAAAATGACTCATTCTTAATTTCGGGATGGAAAATGATTTTGGTACTCCACCTTTTTATGATGGCACTCCAAAACTTGTCTTTTAGTGTAAAAATTATACATAGCAAGGCACACTGAAAGACAAATTTTGGAGTGCCATCATAAAAAATTGGAGTGCCAAAATCATTTTCCTTTAGGATTGACCATTCTAACACATATGCAGACATAGTGGCATTGCGAGATTTAAAACCAGTTCATTACAAAATTCACGGGTTTAGGGTTTGGGCGTATGATTCTTCTATCCATGCCAAAAGATATAAATTATGCTTTAGGGTCCAAGGTCTAGGCATGTCTGTCCATAGATATAGTCATATAGACTAGAAACACAAATACAAAAAAAGACACAATTTAAAATTTTGAGACTTAAAACCAACTCATTAAAACATTTCATGGGCTTTCCTCAAATTTTTTTTTTTGTCAGGCGAAATAGTCAGTGGAGTAGTAGGTAGTATTACCACAAGGGGTTGTTCTCCTATCCATAGGAATCGAACCCGTGACCTCTCACCCGGTCGCCCTCAAAGGGACTACACGACCAACTGGGCTACGCCCAAAGGTCCTCATATTTTGTTGAACATAAGATTCCATGTTCCAAGTCCAATTAGCAGTAGTAGTCAACAAGAGAACCCATACCCTTCGCCTCATTTTTCAATAGCAGATATACCCAAAACCAAAACCTAAACTTATTAATGCTTCCCTACCTTAATCCTCACAAGTCAACACTGCTACTTCTCATCATTTCAACTCCCAAAATTATATTGAATCGCTGGAGAACCGAACTTAACAACAAGTTTCATTACCCGTAGCTATTCAAAAAACAGATCCCAGAAAATCTATTTAATCTTGAAGCTCTGGGGAGATGAATATATCAAAACAGAGAAGCACATTTGTGAAGACGTGTGTGTGCGCGCGCGCGTGTGGAGAGAGAGAGAGAGAGAGAGAGAGAGAGTACATGGTAGCGATGCGCTTGCGAATGGCAATCTCCTTGGCGAAGGGATTGGTACCGGAGGCGACCACCATTCCGTTTTCCCAACCACCGCGAATTGGGGAGCTATTTAAGCTTTTTTAAGGTTCTAGTTTTGGGGTTTTAGCTTTTTTCAACGAAAGATAGTTGTGGAACCAAAAAAGCTACTGTACTAAAAAGTTTTACAGTAATAATGATAATCTGATACAAACGATAATCTGATACAAACAATGTTTTAAATTACTTCACCCCAACAGTCCAACACACGTTGTTCACAAACACTTGCACGCACTCCCCAACCCAATGTATAATTGTGCGCAGCGTGTATCCCTCATACTTTATTTGGAAGTTGAAGAAAGTGAGAGAAAAGAAGATGATGAAAAATGGGAGAAAATTGAGAGGAAAATGAGAGGGACATGGGATTATTCACACTTCTAAATTTATTTTTTTTTTAAATTTTCTCTTCTCTTTCTTTCCAAACTAAACAATAGGAGATAATTTATTTTAATTTTTCCTTCCTTTTTGTCACTTTCCTCATGTTTCAAACAAAGCATCACGTATAATGTGAATGTGTGTACACGTGTCCAACATTACCTTTGGGGTCAAAGCATGGCTATATTAAGCTCATAGATCCAATTTTTATCGTCAAAGCATGGTAGAATTGAGCTCGTAGATTCAATTTTTTATCGTTTGAAAAAATAAAAAATAAAGCTACTGAGGATATGATATGCATGGTACGTATGACGGTATGATATGAGATTGAAGTTCGTTTTTGAAGTAGCAATTCACTTGTTGAACGATAAAGGTAAATTTGAGAATCAGTATGGAGGAACTTTTTCACTCTCACTTTGGAGTAATATATTGGAAAATGACATTCGTACTCGAAAAATTTATGGAGATATTCCAAAAAATAAAGGAAAGTTATTTTAGAATTTGGAATTATACTGATTTTGGAGTGTCTTGATCAATTTTTGGAGTATTAATATCATTTTCCTAATATATTTCGAGTATTATCCTCAAAATATCCATCCGTAATCTATTTTGAGTATTATCCTCTCAAATACTATTATATTGCAAAATCTATTATTCACATATCTCTAAAATAATCTACCAGATGCAAAATTAGTAACTCACAATCCAATAGTAAGGCTCACAAATGGGCCCTTAGAGCATAAATTGTGTAGATTTTGAAGGCTTAGATACAACGTTTCTAGTCTACCCCACTTGTTAGGCTCTAATGCTCAATGTACCAACAGGCCCAACAAAAACACATCTCATGTAACCTCAGGCCCAACATAAAAACATCGAATGAAATTGGGCTTCAACTAGTGTGTAAGATCATCTCATGTGTCGATCTTCGCAATTCCTTACTAACGAAAAAGAAGACTCATCACTGATATAAAACTAGGATAATAGTGAAAGAACAAAACATAAAATAACGACAATAATAACACAACATATGTTAAATATAGTTTTTCTAGAAGTATCAAAAACACAATCGATCGGCAGAAGAATCAATCAGATACTTCTGATTCTTACTATTCATTGCAATTTACATTCTGTCTTTATAGGAGCCAAAGATTACAAGCTACAAACGTATATTTAATACGCCTGTTACAATTGCGTTTTCTGTAAACTTTAATCCTCTGAAACTTATGACTCTCATCATTACTTATATTTTGTCAGCCATTAATTTCACAACAATCACAATATATTTTGACAATTCAAGTCTTTTATCGATAGGTCTCGTTGTATATACCACTAAGCAAAAAATCAGGTTGGTCAAACGTCGTTATCCAAGAATCATATTTTTCATTTCATTCAATAAAAAAAGGAGGGTTCGTTAATTTTTTCAAGAAAAAATATAGGAGTGAAGTTTATTATCCTTTTTACTTTTGTTTCGGTGCTACCATTATCCTTCTACTGAAGTTCGTGTGACGTGATTTTCTACCTACTAGATTGATACAAATGGTTCAGTGGTGGGCCTCCTAACAAATTGCAACTCTGCAACGTTGGTTCATTCAAATCTTAATTGAAACAACGCAAAGCAAAACCGTGATCAACAAAAGGATACATTACTTTGAGCTACTATAAGTTTTAGCTTCACGTGGGGCATGTCTGTTGAGGTGGTCCTTATCGAAACTGTCACCATCGTATCTACAGACAAGACAAGCATGCATGTGACCCTCAAAATCCATGTTAGTGCGACATCGCTGTCTATTGGAGGCTTGGAGTCCTAGAGATCTCATATGCTAGCTATGCACTGTTTTGACTAATCATCATCATCACATAAAAATACGTTCATTCACGTTGAATGGTAGGTGGATAAATTTGTTCTTGTATCCATGTTCTTACGGCATAAAATCTCCTACTGGTTTTACGGGTTGCCAAGTGGTTGCTGGTGAGAGTAGGCAGGATCTCTACCTAATTTAATTACAACCAAACAAAATTACACTGTGATTGACAACTCATTAATACACTGTAACAACTGTTACTAATTAACACAAGGGTATTACAGTATTGATTTTCTTAAAAAGAGATTAGATCAGAACCAAAATGCAGCTATCCACAACAGACGGCCTGCAATAAATAAAAAATGAGAGCTGCTATGAGGACCGACCAAGGGGGACCGAAAATGCACCGACGGCCGCCGGCGGGCCGTCTCCGGCCACCGGACGGCCGATCCGAGCCGTCCAAAAATTTTAAAATAAAAAACCGATGGGGCCCACGCGGGAATCAATGGCATCCGAGGTGTGTAGGGTGCTTGATCTAAGCACCCTTTTTTCGTGTATATATGTGTATACACATATATACACGAAAAAAGGGTGCTTAGATCAAGCACCCTACACACCTCGGATGCCATTGATTCCCGCGTGGGCCCCATCGGTTTTTTATTTTAAAATTTTTGGACGGCTCGGATCGGCCGTCCGGTGGCCGGAGACGGCCCGCCGGCGGCCGTCGGTGCATTTTCGGTCCCCCTTGGTCGGTCCTCATAGATTTAAAAAATAGGCAAAAGGAATTAGATACGTACTCCTGCAATAAGAAATCTGTCAATATTCTGTTCCTAACTCATTCGGACAAAATTTACACTTGCATGTAAATGCAGCTAAGCAATTCTGTCCGAGCCTTAAAAATAGTCCTTCATCAAAGACTAGATTACCGGGCCCTTATCAATCAGTAGTAGATGCTTCCACTCCACATATAAAAGCATGTAGAGGGTTTCATGATAAACGTGTTCTAATTTCCGACTTCTCTCTCTCTCTCTCTCTTTCTCTCCACGTCTTGATTGTTATTTTTATAGCATCTGATTATGTTCGGTGCAGAAACCTTTCTCGGAGTTAAACCTCTGTATAATTTGCTTGTTTTTCATGTTTTGCGCCTTATTCTGTTCGGTTATGTCGGTCTTCGATCGCACTTGCTGATTTTTTTTTGAATTGAGGAATTAGGTTTCGGCAGTGACAGCATAAGCATTCTTTTGGGGATATTTTGCAGGTTTCTGTGATGGGCCGGACGTAGTTAGGACTTTGTTATACATCTCTTGGTGAGAAGTTGCCTGTCTTTTTTCGATTCCCTTTGAGGGTCTTGAGATATTTGTTTTGAATACTGGAGTGGGAAAAATTCGAACTTTATCATAAGATCCCTTGTGGGTTTATTGGAGTTTTGCTGTTTTATATAAACTGGTGGTGGATGGTTGGATTTAATTGGTGTTTTATAGAGTGGAAAGGTCTGGAATTGGAAAATTTTGTACTTGGGTTGGGGTATATCTGGAAAGGGGTGAATTAGGTGTTCTGTGATATTGGTGGTTTCTGGGTGTTGAGCTATTCTTTCGGGTGGTACAAGATGAGTTCAAACGTGTCCGAAGGTGTAATTCAGGGAGGCAAACTTATTGTTCATATCGCCCAGAATGGACACTCGTTTGAGCTGGACTGCGACGAATATACCCTCGTGGAGGCAGTTCAACAGTTCCTACATTCCAAGTCTGGGATTCAACTGAGTGATCAGCTGCTTTTATGCTTGGACATGAAGCTTGAGTCAAAGTGTCCACTTTCGGTCTACAAACTTCCGTTCGATGACTGTGAGGTGTTCTTATTCAATAAAGCGAGGATGCGTAGTAATTCCATGCTTCCTGAGGCTGAGCAAGTTGAAACCCCTGAAATTCCAGACCCTCCATCACCTTCGGATTCTCATAACCCCCACCCCCTAGATGATGCTTTGGATCCTGCACTAAAGGCATTACCTTCTTATGAGAGGCAATTTAGGTACCATTACTACTGCGGGTATGCGATTTATAGGCGCACCCAAGTGGCATTTGAGATTTGTGAGAGACTCTTACAAGAACAAAAGGTGCAAGAGAGGGCATTGGATATTGCTAGGGGTAATTTGGATTACTTCTATAAGATGATTCTCCAAAATTATATGGACTTTATGAAGTTTTACACGCAGCAACATAGGAGCCATTCCTATCTTCTTGTGAATTTTGGGAGGGAGATTGAGAAACTGAGATCCTGCAAACTTCTGCCTGCTTTACAAACGAGTTCGTGTAGGTGCTTGCTTGATTTTGTGAAGGAAGAG
This sequence comes from Rhododendron ovatum, assembly GCA_019656835.1. NCBI lineage: Eukaryota > Viridiplantae > Streptophyta > Magnoliopsida > Ericales > Ericaceae > Rhododendron > Rhododendron ovatum. Next base: position 39,704,718 of record CM033791.1, read on the forward strand.
AACTTGCACAAGGTGGTGGAGGATTGCAGCAGTTCACACAGGCAGTTCGAAAATAAGATTTTGGAATTTAAGCAGGAGTTTGGAGATCTAAAGCGCAGCGCTGAGCATTTGTTTACTAACAAAGCGTCCTTTCTTGTTAGAGATTTGGCATTTACAATCAGGGATCACCAGCGATTGGTTAATGAGCAAAAAAGTATAATGCAAGCTTTGAGGTTCTCTCTCTCTCTCTCTCTCTCTCTCTCTCTCTCTCTCTCTCTCTCTCTCTCTCTCTCTCTGGTGCCTTCAAGTTATAGTTAGTAGTTGTTCTGAAATTAGTAATGTTGCCTATGATGGAGTCTTTAAAAGTTTTACCCAGGTTGTAGTTAGTTGGTCATATTAAAATCTAATTTGGCTACGGAGCCATGCAATTCTAAATGATTGATCAGTTGTGTAACCGTGGTTATAATTCTTGTGAGCTCCCTAAAAAGGCAACGAGGTTGATTATAAGGGCATGTGCGACTTCTTATAATTCTGATTGTACATTCATATTTTGAATAATTTGTCCATGGAATTGGTACATGTGTCATTAGTTTTCCCTGCCGTCAAGTTGGTTTTCATTCGACCGAAATCTTAGCTCTAGGGTTCAGAACTTGTGTGCTGCAAAATACTTGATTGTTTCCCCTAGTGTAAAACTATCAAATCTAAGGATTTGTGCATGTTCTGGATTGGAAACTCTGTTAAGAATCTCCAAAGCTATATGGTTGAGAAAAAATGATTCAATGTTATGTCACCTTAATAAGAAGTTTCGTAGATCTGCTTCAAATCTCCAGAGTTATTTACTTTGGTTTGCGTATTAGCAGAGAAAACCCTACTGACCACTTCACTTTTCTTAATACACCTATCTATCCTGAAGATGGTAAAGTTTCTCTTTTGTTCCTACGTAAAAACATCTGGATCTTATCAGCATATGAATGTAAAAGACTTCATGCTCGAATTAGTACTTGCGCTTAAGATCTTATATTCATTCCAAGAGGTGTTTGGATATTGTGGTTACGTTTATTGATCTATAACTTGAGGAGTTTCTTTTCATCTTTATGCTATGCTTAGGTAAGAGATCTCAACATTCTTTATATCACTTGTATAAGTTCCATGTTTACAAATGCATTTTCTCCTCATTTTTTGCTATGTTTTTTCGTGCATAGATTCAATATGATGTCAAAATATGGTCATATTCCTGCAGTAAAGATGTAAATATGGTGAAGAAACTTGTGGATGACTGTCTGAGCAGCCGATTGTCCGCTTCCCTACGTCCTCACGATGCAGTTTCAGCTTTGGGTCCTATGTATGAAAGCCACTACAAAAGTTACCTTCCTAAAATGCAGGCTAGTCACTGTGCAATTTCCAATCTGGTTGATTTCTGCATGGATAAAAAGAATGAAATGAACATCTTTGTGCACAATTACATGCAGAAGATAGCGTATATTCAATACATTATTAAAGATGTGCGCAACAAGTTTTCTGTTTTCACAGAAGCAATCAATTGTCAGAATGATCAATTTGAGCACTTGAAAGTTGTCTTTGGGGTTGGCCCTGCATATAGAGCATGCCTCGCGGAAGTAGTGAGAAGAAAGGCTTCAATGAAGCTCTACATGGGCATGGCTGGACAATATGCTGAAAAGCTTGCAATAAAGAGGGAGGCTGAGGTCATCAGAAGGGAGGAGTTTCTTAAAGTACAATGTTCATTTATACCTAGTGATATTTTAGCATCCATGGGATTGCATGATACTCCTAACCACTGCAATGTCAATATAACTCCTTTTGACACTAATTTGCTTGATATTGACATATCAGATTTAGATCGTTTTGCCCCAGAGTATTTAGTAGGACTATCGGCAAATAGTGGAAAACATGGAAATTTGAAGGGTTCATTTTCCGTTTCTAATGACAGTTCTTGCTCAGCCATACTTGAAGACAATGTTGTAGATTCCTATATAAAATATGACACAGAGGAGCAACTTGAGGGTTCTGAGTTGGTAGAGGTTGGTGGAACTAGCAAGTTGGAAGTTGAGAATGCAAAGCTGAAAGCAGAACTTGCTTCTGCAATTGCCCTCATTTGTTCCCTCAGTCCTGAAGTTAAATCTGAATCACTTGATGATAGTAAAATGGATAGTTTACTGAAAAATGTAGCAGAAAAGACAGCTGAAGCCTTGCATCTGAAAGATGAATATGGGAAACACCTTGAATCTATGCTAAAGGTTAAACAAATTCAATGTCATTCATATGAGAAACGCATTCAAGAATTGGAGCAAAAGTTGTCTGATAAGATGGGGTCGAACTTTGCCCTTCCAACTGTAAAGGTTGGTGATAGCAGATTGGAAATCTCAGATGAAGCAGAAGCTCACATGCCTTGCATGTCAAGTGAATTCATGGATGAGGTTTCTTGTGCCTCTAATTCTTTGCAAGTCAAATTAGGGCTTTTCACTAAACTGTCAGAATCAGAAGGATTAGATGATAATATGGTAGATTCTTCTTCAATGATAAATCCTCAGGTAGATTCGTCTATCTTCGAACTACCTCATGACGTGGCATATGCAAATGACAAAGCTGGGAAAGATACAACTGCAGCAGAACTGGGCATGGCACTGGCAACCAGTTTCACTGCAGAGGGAGTATCTGAACCCCAAAATCATTTACCTGCGGAAACAGCAGCTGGGAAGGTTTTGGACTCTAAGGCAAGCTCTGATCTTGTGCTGGAATTGCAGAATGCACTTGCAGGTAAGTCAAGTCAACTGAGTGAAACAGAAAAGAAGCTGAAAGATCTAGTGGGCGAGGTTGCCAAGCTTAAGAGGGAGTTGGAAATTAGCCAGAAGCTCCTTGATGAATCTCAGGTATTAAAGTAGTTGTACTGAATAAATGCTCTTGTAAATTTGATTTATCTTGAAAAGTGCATGACTAGTTCTTTTCTTTCCAACTCATCCTCTTTCATGCTTAGAATCTTCTACACAGCCAGTCCCAAGCCTGGATAAAGGATGAGGATTGTGTCTTACTGCCTTAGGTAGCCAAAGCCCATTAGATCCTTATGACATGATTCTGCTTAAGAAAATCTATCGTAGTCAGCCAATGTGGTAGTTAAGATGAGTGATAGGGTTACAGTAGAGGGTAACACAAAGGGGAGGGATAGACCAAGATTGACTTCAGAGGTGGTCGTTCAAAAGGATTTAGGTTTTTGGAATATCACGGAACACGATGCTCTCGACACAGCTCAATAGAAAAAACAGATTCATGTAACCGACCTCAAATTACTGGCTTAGGCTCGGTTTGGTTTTAATGGGGAGCTTTTCGCCATGTTTACTACTAGTTGCTTAAGTTTGTCATGACAGAAAGGGAGCTCAGTTTATTCTCAAGAGATGGGTGGCCTATAGACTGCGTAGCATAGAACGAAAACTTGAAACCTGGTTGAGGATGTATGTCAAGTTTTGTAGGATGTGGTTTAGAATATTTGCACAACTTTGCTTTCTACTCCTCTGTAATATTTATCTGGTGCAGTAGACAACTAACTTGATTTCATATTACAGATGAATTGTGCTGACTCGGAGAATTGTCTGCATGAAGCCAGAGAAGAAGCCCAAACCCATCTTTGCGCTGCTGATCGCAGGGCCTCAGAGTATAGGGCATTGCGTTCCTCTGCTGTAAAGATGCATAGCCTTTGTGGAAGACTAAAGAGCTGTGTTTCTTCAGGCAGTGTGGCTGGGTTTCCTGAGTCCTTGCGTGCTCTAGCTCAGTCTTTGGCTAAGTAAGTTGCCAATGTATTTCTTTATGTTCCCTAGCATATCCGCATCCGCCATTTGTTGATAAGCTTTAGCATTTCCTTTACTATATGAGCATTTTACGTACTTCTTGATTCCCCTACTTTCCTTTGTTCATTCAACGGTCTAATTTTTATGTAGGAAAAGTCAATCATAATTTAAATGCCTGTTAAATATAATACCACCAGGGACTTGGATAGGTGTGTCCACTGCAGATATTAGGATTATGCTAATTCCAATTCAGGGACACTGGCAAGGGTTAAATATTTGAATTCCTGAATTACTGCTGTTGTAAATAATATCTTTAGACATCAGTGCTATGTTCAGTCATTCTGAAGCAACCATGTTGAAAAGTCATGTCATTCGTGATTGTAAGGTGCTATTATATGGTAAAAGTAAGTCTTCGCTTCATTTGCATTAGTGTACTGACAAAATGCCATACCTTCTCTTCTTTTAGTGGTATCTTCTTCTTTTGACTCTCTTCAAATGAATCGATGTGTGATGATTGACATTTAAACAAACGTTCTGACCTTTATGTCCTCTAATGCCCTCTTCATTTTGATTTCTCAACTTAACTACAAACCTTTGTCCCAAGACTCCCAACTTAACAACAGCGGACAGTGACTTAAAAAGCGCGCTTAGGCGTGCTTCAAAGCGAGGGTGAAGCGCAAAAAGCACGCGCCTCGGGACTCAGCCCAAGGCGCATGAAGCGAGCGCCTAAACCATCAACTCTAATAAATGTTTGTCTTTATCAGAGCCACTCATTTGTTTTAGTCGATATTGTTGAATAAGATCCAACGCACTAGATTAGAGCTTTTAATGAGATCAAAGCACCAGATCACAACTCTTATAAAATACCCTAAGTCCTAATACTTTTTCCACTGGCGCTGCTTCTACAAGACGACGACTCTCCATATTGGAGCGCTATTCGCATTACTTCATCACGTTTATAATTTCTAAAGCTAAACATTCAAAGATTATTTTTTAATGGATGCATGGTATGTTCTTTTTTTATTGTTTCATATATGGTCTTTTGAATGTCATGTATGATTATTGACATTCCACCTTCTGGACTTCATAGTATGATACTTTTTTTTTTTTATCGGCAACAATAACATTTTATTTAAGAAAACTTGATAAAGGGTACATCAAGTTGGGGGAGAGGGGAGACGAATCCAACCAAAGGTTGAATGGAAAAGAAAACACCAAATGGGACAAAGCCCAAGACACCCAGGGGCAAAGCCTGAAACACCTAAAAGGGCAAAGCCCTAACAACACGTAATGTGCCAAGCCAGCACCCTATGGGCAAAGCCCATGAAACAGTGGGCCAAGCCCAGCAAGAAAAACAAAACGCAACCCTAGCAAAACGATCCCTCCAACTGTCGACCCACGCTCCAAAACACCAGCCTCCGTCTGACCAGCAGCTGCGCCAAAACTGACCACGGACACCGCCGGACACCCATTGCCACCTCCAGAACCTGCAAGAGCAACCTCCAGAAGCACTGATCGGTACTTGGCTTATTATATATGTTGCTTTCAATATTTTTTCGCTTGGTAAAGTACATTCTACTCTCTTTTTTTCAATGTGCGTTATAATTCACTGAGGCGTGTTGCTTTGCTCTTTGTTGCTTAGGCTCCAAGGGCCCTTGGCGCTTTGATGTGCGTCTGGCTTTTTAAAAAATTGAGCAGAACTATTGCCTCATCCATTGTGATTGAGCACTGCTCTTCAAGGTCTATTTCACTGTGACTTAAACATACACAAAAAGCTTAGTTATCAACATGCGAAGATGGCATGAAGTCTATTGTACTCTGTTATCCCTTTTTTCCACGATAATGAATTGTGAAAATCTCTGAGGATCAAATTGCTTCCACTGTGAATTTCAGATCCACCAATGATAGGGACAATGATGGTACTATTGAGTTTGGAGAATGCGTCCGGGTACTCGCTGACAAAGTTGGTGTCTTGTCAAGGCACTGTGAAGAGCTGCTTGATGGGTATCCAAAGGCTGAAGCTGCAAATGAGCAACTTAAAAAGGAAGTGGAAGAAAAGAAAGAGTTGCTCAATGCTCTATACATGAAACATCAGCTTGAGAAACAGGTAAGCTTTCAGGCCAAGTTTGACTTCTTCACCAAAGTTGTGGCTGACACACACACACACACACACACATACTGGGAACGGATGTCTATAGATTATGAATACCGGACACCTTTTACTTCATTTATGGAGTACTTTTTTGGAAAGTGAACATTAGTTCCATATTCGTTGATCTGATGACTTCACTTTGTTGGTTGTTTGGCTGCTAGGCCAGTAGCAAGTCGGGTACTTGTGTGAAGGGTTCATGAGCGAGGAAGCAACTATATTCAATAGAAGAAACATGAAGATAGGCCATAGGCTCTTTGACTTCCAACAAAAGTCTTTCTAAAGCTCTGTTTGGATTTATGCTGTGTTTGGATTTGGATTTAAGATTTTTTTTGAAAAATAGTAGGGGTAATAAGTGGAGAGAGATAGAGAGAGAAATATGAAAGTAGGAAAAATTTAAGAGGAATCTAGGGGGTATTTTTTGAAAAATACTTTTTGAAAAGCAAAGAGAACAAGGCTCATAATGATTTGCGGAGGGATTATGGAGCGAAAAGAAAGATGAAAGGAAATTTGGAAGTGAGAAGGCAATTTATTATCTTGTTTCCAATCATTTTCCTTTCTGCTAATAAAGGCCTCCACTAACAGTGACCTGAACGCAGCCTAATGAAATTTTGTAAATCAGAAAACCTAGCAAGGGACCTTTTTAAGTCGGTTCTGCCAGTGGAAGCTTAATAGCCTATGTTAGTGTGAGCAGAATGGTCTGAATATTTCTTCTTCTAAACGAACTCCTACAGATAAGAATTCGATTTTCTGGACGTTTGTGATGCGGTTGTCTTCTATGCTCCGATTGCTTTTCTGCTTTCCAAAAAAAAAAAAACACAATTTCTGATCTTTTTACAGGCAAACAAGGAGAAGATTTCTTTTGGCCGTTTGGAAGTCCAGCAGATTGCTGCATTTGTCCTAAACTCTGCTGGTGATTACGAGGCAATAAACCGAAATTGCCCTAACTACTACTTGTCTAAAGAATCTGTTGCCTTATTTGTGGACCATCTCCCCAACCGCCCGAGCTACATCATTGGGCAGATAGTACATATTGAATGTCAGTCTGTCCGAGCAAGGCCCTCTAGGGGATCTCCCCTAGAGTTCCAAAAAACTCCTTGTGGTCTCCCAGTTAGCAGTGATTACTTTACAGTGACAGTAGCTATGTTACCTGATACTGGCATTCATTCGCAGCCTCCTTCCTGATCTTTGTGAAAATGAAGACTGACCTGATGGAAGAAACCTAGTGTACATTTACGATACTCTAATCAAAGATAAGTCCTCATGCTGTTGGGATAATTGAGTAATTTCCTTTCTGTACAGATGATGATAATCTCAGTTCAATCTACCCATTGTATATAAAGCTACTAATTATCTGATTTGTAAGTAATAACCCTTTGTAAATGTACAATTGTCTGTTTAGAGTCTTTAGACTCCCATAATGGTAAGAGAACTCTTTAAAACTGTGCTTTTGCAGGTTACTTGCTTTCTTGACCTTAGGGTAGGATTGCAAACGAGCCAAAAACTCGAGTTCGGCTCGATTACTAAACGAGCCGAGTGTCAAGTTGCTCTCGAGGAGCTTGATTCGTTTGTAGCCCCACCCTAGGGGTAGTCTGCGCTTTGTTTTGAATTGGATAGAGTCCCAAATGTCTTTCTCCTCGAATGGGCTAAATAAGAGTTCACTTCCCACGAGATCTTTTCAGTCCCAAATCGATTTTTAGCCACTTTCCTTTTTTTGCTTTCCTGATAAAGAACGAATATATTTAGCAAGAATATTCCAGAAAGATCTTAGTGGGATATGTTTGTTGGATTCAAACACCAAACTAGTTGAAAAACCATTTTCACTAGTGGTTCAAATGAGCCGAGCTGAGTCAAGTTGAGCCGAGCTAAGTTTTAAAATGTTTAAGCTCGACTCATTCAAAACTAGGTGAGATTGAGTTGAGCTCATTAGTGTTTAAGAAAATTGAGCTTGTCAAACAAACATAAACGAGCCAAGTGCAAAATCGACCAAATGTAAACAAGCAGAGCTCAAACTCAAACTCAAACTCGAACTGAACCAAGCTTGAATCGAACAAATATAAACAAGTTGAGCTCAATCTCGAGCTCTCCAAGCAAAATTTAGTTAAATAGTCAAATTACCATATATAATCAAGATAAAATTTTGTAAATGCATTTTCATGTTCGCTGAGTGTTGGCATTGATTCCCCATAAATAATCGAGCTGCACGTGTCAACATAAAGTCTTTTTTTTATTTTGTGTCAAGAATGTCAACATAAAGTCGTACCCTTTCCTTTCCTGGTTACGCTTCTGACGTGGCAACCCCCGAAAACTACAATAATGATGACAACCGCACCAGATTAATCCCGTTTGAAACCGACATAATGTATACACGCCTTGTCGGCCCACAACGAAACCTTTAAAACCCCACGAGCTCTACCGCCAAAACCCTAACCCCACCCCCACTCGCTCTTCCTCTCTTTCCGCTCCCACCTAGGGTTTCTTCAGTTTTTATGCTGCTCCACTAAACTTTGTTGGATTTTCCCGCCTCTTCGGCTTGGGCTGAACGTCAACCCACTTGCTGAATCACAAGGTTGGTTCTGCTACCATCTTTTTCCTTTAATAAATACATCTTTAACGTCTAATTGTTGATTTGAAATTTTCTGTATGTGTTTGTTTCTTTCGGTATTAATGGGTTGGACTTCGATTTTATTTCATTGCGTGTTTTTTGTTTAGTAGTACTTTATTACCGTGGGGTTTATATGATTAGAAGTTTGTACATTTGAATTTTGTTTATTTATGTTTACCATTTTCAGTCTAATTTTCGTTCTAAAATTAGGGTTCCTATATTCATTATTGCTATTGTGATGTTTTAGTTAATGGAAAAGATATATCGGGCTTTTGAAGGGAATTGTAGCCTGTATTCGTCTGAATGTTACAAAGGACGTTTTCCAGTAATATCCTTAAAGCTGTTCCAAAATCAGGAATAGATTGGATATGGAGATGATTCATCAGAGTCGTGTAGAAATCATAACGGTGTCTTGGATTTTGTTATGTGATGCAATGGAAGTTTCTTGTGTATGTGTTTATGAGTTACAGTGTAGTTTTCCTTCCTAAACTGTATCCACTTTCTGGGTTTGTTAGATAAAGTCTCGGGGTTCATTAATGTGACTATGGTTTTGAATCCACTTTTTCAATCTTTCTAGCACTTCTTGGTGAAACAGAAAAAAGATCAATCATTGGTTTATTAGCTACAATTTAGAGAAATATCGCTGCAACATGACATAATGAATAATTCTAATAATCTTCCTATATCTTATCTAGTATCAGGAACAGAATATGGAGAGGGTTTATCAGAATCATCCAGAAGTCTTCCCTGCAAGTGATTCTGATGAAGATTCCCAATACTACATCATGCGAAATAAGCCATCGAACCATATTGGATCTGTGCAATACTTTGGATCTAACTACACCTTCCCTCCCATTTATAGTCATTCACAGCAACCACTTTTCCATAGGGATCCTAGAAAGTTTCAAGATCGTTTGTTTGTAGCAAAGAACTTTTATAATAGAAGAGGGCCAGCTGCTAAATATTCTAGAGGTCAGCACATTCAGAGACCGTTTGATGGCAATTCGCATTGGTTTAGCTCTGGAGATGATATATATTCAGGAAACCAATCTAATGTTCATACAAGCAGGGTTTACTCTTGCAATGAGGGGCATTCTTTTACCGACTCATGTTTCTTCCCTTCGTCACAAGCCAATGCAAACTTTTCAGCTCTCAACCAGGACACACAATATGGCTGCTATTCACTCCCTGGCTATACAATTGGTGGGGATCTTGCCGATGATAGAGATGTTCAGAATACCTACCATGGGGAAAATTCAACACAATCTAATATCCTCTCAATGGCACAAGCGTCTTTGCAGCAAAATTTTCCCCTGACAGAGGACTATAGTTTGAATAGTTTAAGTAAAGGCGCTGATGGAGATACAGGATACATAAGTGAAGATACTGATAGAGACTTTGAAGGATGTGATGCTGCTACAAAGCTCGTTGGTCAAGATCATTCACAGCAGCAGCAGCATGGTTACGAGGATGGAGTAGGGACCAACTCACCAGACTCTTCTGATTCTTCTGTGGTTTCATCTACATTGGGGACCTCGGAAAGTACTATAAAAGCAAGACGAAAAGGTAGCATGTTTGCACTTTAGCGCTCTACTCTGGATATTGTGATTGTGTAGGATAGAAAAAATTCTCATTTTTGGTGACATTATTGACGGTTAACAATCCCCCCTCCTTCCCGTTCGCCCATAAGCCTGAGCTAACCTACAATGAAGAGATTGTTTCTTTGTTGTCTTCTTGTTTGGTTTTGGTTGGGTTTTAGTTTTGACATTCTCCGCTCTCTTTTAATAGTCCTAAACAGTGTAGTTATTGCTTCCTGCACCTCACGATAGTCACTAGAACTGTCAGGATTGAAGTCCTGCCTGAAGCAGCTTAAATTAAGCTAGGATTGTTGACACAAGAATTGTCTAATAACTTGTAAATTGTTTTCCTATCTTTTGATTTTACGACAAAACATAATTGGAAAGTCTCTCCTCTTGCAGGTCAACGATGTAATACTCCGCGCAATAAGTCGAATCAGTCAATTCGAGATCATGCACCACAGATCAGAGTAGGAAACCGAAAGGCTTCAATTCCTCGTCTAGTTTATCTCAAGAAGATCAAGGCTCAACTTGCTGCTAGGCGATCCAGGACTCCCACCACTCCGATCTACCATATCACATGGGATGGTATGTCTCAGGTTTCTGTTGTTCAAGTCTCTTCTTGTTTTCCATTTTCTTGTCACTATTGCGGTGCTCAGCTTATGGATTTTCAGATTACTAAGGAAAAAAAGAAAAATGATACGGAAACTACAGAAGTAGATAAGCTTCTTCACTTCATTATCTTCTTATATTTTTCTTTGCCTTTTCCTTTGTCTCCAACTTCACGAATCATTGATCCAAGCACGGGCTGAATATTGATAACGTGCCCAATAAGTGGAGTTAGCGATTAAAGTCCCGTAGAGGCTTATGTTTCAACCAGAAGCAGGAATTGGTGCCTTTCATATAAGACAGCAAGTATCTAAAGTTACTCATGGGGTACTACTTACAAAATCATTTCAGGAATCAGGATTATGTTGCTGTAGTTGTGTATTTTTTTGCATCTCTCTGTACAGATGTCTCTCTATTGTCCTTATCTGCACTTCTCAATCTTTAATCTCGCATTCTATCTCCACTACCCCTCCTTCCCTCTCTTAACGTGCGACATCATCGTGCTTTCAGGCTGCGATGAAGAATCTGAGCCAGCTGGACAGAGTTGCCCCTTCTGCGACAAGGATCTCTCGTATGCACCAAAAGACGACGATGAATATGAGTATACAGATATACTAATTGACGAGCCTCCTAAACTTCCAGGTGTTGCAGTTTTGTCATGTGGTCATTTTTTCCATAGCCAATGCTTGGAGCTCAACATTCCTGAAGAGTTCACAGACCCTCCCTGCTTTCTTTGTTTGAGCTATGGCGAAAGAAGTTGATCTTACTCATTTTGCTGTTTTCTCCGATTAGAAAGGCGGATACAGTTGAGTAATTCAAGAACAGCCGGATGGAAGTTGTGTTTAACCATTGATGTACGGAACTATAAACCATATGCCACTTATCATAAATGGGAATGTGCACAGGAAATTATAGCATCATTCTGTTTTAGCTCCAAGTATAGATTTTCAAACTGGTTGTTGCACTTTGTTTGTATTTACTGCATTCATTCTGTGGCAAATGTATGTATTTACTGCGTTCATTCCGTGGCAAAAGTTTTACGCACCATGCTTTCCACGGTGAATGTCACGGTCACTTCTGCATTGCCCAGCAAGCTAGCCAACCAATGTACATTTCGTCCCTTCATTGCTATGGCACGGGTTTGGGTCACAAAAATTAGTCTCTTCACAGTAAAGTGTGGATAAAGTTGTAGACTAATTATCTAGGTGAACCTACAGATGTTACGGGGTACCTTGTACACTTTTTATTTATTTATTTGTTTATATGATTATGAGAGCAACAGAAGAAAGGACAGAAAACGGCTCAAGAGGGACACCCTTTAACCATAATATGCTCTAAATCAGGCAGAATACAACCTGTAAAAACTACTACTCCTAGAAGTTTCCTACTCAAACAATTTGTCGCAATCCAATTGTTCCTGACACTGCCCAAGTCTTGATATCTTTCACTATCACAGAGATTTCCCACGGGCATTGCTCCGGGGAACCTGTAATGCTGGCTAATCAACTCCTTGCAGTCAGATTCAAACAAAACTTCTGAGAAATTCTGCTCCCTAGCTACCATACAGGCAAGCCGATACACCACGGTCCCTGGCAATGATGCCTAAGGCAGCCAAGCTGCGGGAGGAATGAAAGGCTCCATCAGAATTGATTTTTATGCCAGAAGTTGGGGGAGGGGGGAGGAACCCACCTCGATTCGTGAGAGCTCTGAATTAGTAAAAATTGCTTGTAGTTAATCTTTATTCGCCATGCTAGCCTTGCCTTCTCAATACACTCTTCTGGATTTGACAACTTGCCATTGAAAACCCACACATTTCTTGCTTTGTAAGAGAAGAGTGAGGGTGGTTGTGAGGGAGATTTGGAGCGGGGGTAAAGGGGTAGGGGTTGGGTTAGGGTTAGGTTGGAGAGCTGGTGGGGTGGTTGAGGAGAGGCCGTGAGGAGCCAGAAGATGGTGAAGAAAGCTGGGTTTACGAAAGGTGGGTTTGCTTATAGCGGACACAGGGTCAAGGAGCCACTCAGGGCATAGCTCTCATTTTAGAGAGATAGCTGCTGTCAGTACCTTATACACTGGGTATCCCCTTACTTTAGCACTGATGTAAACCTAGCGGCCATCTAACTGATTGTATTTGGATAACATTTGTTGCTTACCATCTGATATACCTAACCAAGTAGTTTTTGTCTACCATCAGATATGGCACGCTAACAATATTCTAGGTTAAAAGGATTCATGTTGGATCGATTGTGCAATTATTGTGCATCTGCCCCATTAGATGTAAACAAAATGTGGTACACATCAAGGGGAAAAATCGCCATTTGCATAAATTAATACGGAAATTCGAAGCATTAAGAGCTTCATTTACACACAAAAAAAAAAAAAAAATGTAAAGAAGAAATAAGAAACCACCTCCTCCCAAACAATGCAAGCACTACCTCTAGTTCTTTCGATTAACCTTCAGATATGGCAAAGCACCGATGACATTGTTATAGTCACTCCGGTCAACTTGTACCTGCATATGATTAGACCATTCTAACGTTAGATAACCCATATTAATCCAAAATTCAGATATACATAAGGAATAAAACCTAGTGGCGTCAAGAAATTCTGTCTACTCTTTGGTAAGTTCAGCTTTCTTTGGCACTTCTTATCAACATATGTAATCAATCCTCAGAAACTCAAAAATTGCAGTTAATCACCAATTAGTTTTCCTTTACAACTGGGTGATTCTTCAGTTCCATAGATGTCATACAGCATCAATGTGATATAGCTTCCGTCATCTTAACATGTGATTTAAAATTCTTTGCAGTGTGCTGATTCATGTGCCAAGTCCAATATCAAAGCTTTGAATCTTGGACCAGACAATTTATGAATTTCCTAAGAAAAGGAAAGAACTCCAAAGAGCAAAGAGAGGGAATGCAGATGGTTTTCAAGCTGTGTTTATCTTTATTAGATTGTTAGAGGGCGCAAACATGGCAACAGAAAGTAATCATGGACCTATTACATAATATTTAGACAATGTAGTCTTCATTACTATTAATGCCAGCGGGATTCACCTTGGCACGGGTTTTGGAGAAAGGAGACAACTTATACTAAAGCTTAAGTAATCAACAAGCCAATGGAAGGATGAAAAAGGGGACAACTTATACTAAAGCTTAAGTAATCAACAAGCCAATGGAAGGATGAAAGGATTTATTGAATTCAACAAAAAGTCCACCAAAGTTTGGCGCAAAAGTGGGACTTCCCCGATTTTAAACCTTAGAACACTGTCGGAATGTTGTACAACCTTCACTCCACAACCAAAGACTAAGTGTCAATAAAGGACGCAAGTTCTCTAGGGTTTTGAAGAAATGGAGGCACAAAAGCAGTAGAAACAGCAGCTTCAAGCTCTGATGTTGGCAATAGCTGTTTCCCCTAATATACTATTGGGATTCTATTATAGTTCATATTCCTAAAGCCATCAACATAACTCTGGAGCAACGATGAAAAGTTCTCCTAAAGATTCAAGTTTGTATTAAAGCAGAAGAAAGTTACAGGCTACCCTATGTGAATACACAAGAAAGATCACAAGCAAAAGGGGGCACCACCCATTATAACCCTCCTAACAATTAAGCTGAGACAGCTGACTAAAGATCACAACACTATGACTTGACTATTCAAATTTCATGATTCTCAGATCTAACAGCACAATCCATTAGGACTCATGATCACCTGGAGAAGCAAGGAGGATCCCAAATCCAGGAAAAGGAGGTTACAAGAAGAAGGAAATAGGCAGGAACCAGCAACAGTTCATTTCTTTACTGAAAGTAAAGCCACATAACATGGTTGTCAAAAACTTATTTATTAAGCTGGACTGATGAAAAATTTGAAAGGAATGTTACAACAGCTAGTCCTCATGCTAGAAGTTAGGCAATATGTACTAGTGGGGAGAATGAGCCAAACATCATTCAAGCAAAAGGCCCTTCACATTCAACAAACATTTCTTCTATCCCACTCCCTTCAAGTGCCAAAACTTTGAAAAAAGAAATAGAAATATTGCTGATATGTCACAGCTTAAATTTTCTGCTAAAGCTCGCAGGTATCGAGCATTGTGAGGGCTTTCATGTGCGCTTAAGGGCATTTACTATTACAAGATGACCCAATCCAAACCAAGCTTCATCCCTAACGAGTAACGCCTCATACAAGCCAAAGCTTGTTGGCTTGCCTAAGGCGTTCCAGCACACAAAACCCTTCAGCTTGCTCAAGGCATCCAGCTTAGAACAGTCAAAAGTCATTCAACTGGTATGGTCGCTGACATGAGATCTGTTCTAATGTTAATTTAAGTGGGAGCAGTTGCAGGTATCGAGGCTTGTGGGGGCTTCCATTTGCGTATTAAGGGTAGTTTCTGTCATAGCGCATTTCACTATAAAGAGAACTCTAGCCACATTAAGCAAGGTGCTACAAGAAGAGGCTAAACCAAGGTGCTACCCAAAGAGACTATTTATCCTAATTCCGCTCAAATAGGACCCTAAATAACAGCTGAACCATAAAACTACGAAGGTAAAACCTTTTAAAGAGCCCCATCAAACTTATACATAGCACCATTGACATTGTAATCCTTACTCCTTAGTACCTGAAATTCGGTAACAAAGACTAAGGCCAAATAAATTACAAACAAATTCATGGACCAGCTTAATTCAAAACAATGAACTTAAATACTAAACATTTGTAGCTGTCTATTCTAAGAGATACTAAAAGCTAGAGGTTTTAAAAGGACAGAAAACATCAAATACAGTAGTAATCCACAAACCACAATGGGTATAGTGAAAGAGTTAGGAGCCCTAACCGACTTGGAGAGGCGATTACGCCTCTTGGCATTCTTCTTCCCCAGCAAATGCTGCTTCCCACATTTCCTCCTCATGATCTTCCCACTACCCGTCACCCGAAATCTCTTTGCCGAAGCCTAAAACAAAGCCCCAAATTCAAATCAATTTAACCACCCTAATAACTTCGTGATTGTCATATAGTAATAATATATAATTAGAGAGAGAGAGATACCTTGTGGGTTTTCATTTTGTAGCCTTTAGCACAGACGACAGTGAGAGGTGGGGGGTTCCGAGTGGGAGAGGCGACCGTAGGGATTCTTTGAGGAAGGAGTGGAGCGAACCCAGATAAGGTGTGAGAAGAAGTGAGGGTGAGCGAGGTTTTGTTGGTGAAGTGAGAGAAGTGAACAGTGCTAAGAGGGCTACGGAAGCTGCTGCGAGTGGCAGTTGATGATGAAGAAGAAGGTGAAAGCTTGAAAGAGATGCAGAAGGCGGTTGAGGAAGCCATTGTCGTCATCAGTTCGAGTTTCTTTGGTCTCTCTGGTTTTGGATGTGAGGATAAGGGGGTAGGACGAGGTTCAAAACGACCGGGATCGCAACTTCAGCGCTGGAGGACGAGACGAGGCTCATCAAAACGACGTCGGTCGGATTTCATTAGGACTTCGCATTCTCAACCTGCAAAGTCATACCAAGCGACGTCGCATCAGTTTAAAGCTCCCATTATTGGGACTTTGACGTCTAATTGGCCAAATTGTGAACCCATGAAGGTTTAATTCTTAATCGGAACTATCCAAGTTGTAGAGATTGTCAAGAAATAATATCAAAACAGAAATTGTGTTAATAAAATGTTAATTCGTACATAATCGGAGATGATTTCTGTGAATTTATTTTACTGAAAATAAAATTGGCTACACTGGATCAAGTCCTATTTATTACGGATTTAACTGAGATCTCGCGGCTTCGCCACCGGAGGTTCACCAAACGGCGTCGGTCAGATTTTATAAAGACTTCTCATCTTCAACCTGCAAAGTTCATTACAAGAATTGCGAAACAAAATGGGTAAATTGTGAACTCATTCTGGATTTATTTCTTGATCCAAGAGATTCAAGATGTAGAAATTGTCAAGAAGATGAACCAGTTTAAACATCATGTTAATAAAATACCGATTAATGCATAATCAGACATGATCAATGTGAATTTATTTTTTCAAAAATAGAATCCGCCACACTTGATCAAACGAAGGGTTTATAAGACCTCGCTTGGGAGGTTTTTCAAACGACGTGGCAATATTTAAAGCTCCCTTATAGGGACTGCGATGTGTAATCTACTTATCTGTAAATTTTGAACTCATGCCGGATTTATTTCTTGATCGAAATTGTTCAATTTGTAGAGCTTATCGAGAAGACGAAACAAGATAAAAATCATATTGATCGACGGCTGATTAATACATTATCGGAGATGATCGGAGTGAATTTGTTTGTGTGAAAATAGATTTGGCCGCATTGGATCAAACCCAATGTTGGATCTGAGGAAGTTATTACTGAAGGAATTCGCTCCATTTTCATCACGCTCTGCAGCTGAGGAAGTTACGTGAAGAACCATGCGATGATCATCAATTCATCATCCGTTTGATTTCTGGGTATGCTTCTCTTAATTAGCAGTTGTATTAATATGATAGAAAAGTGATCGAGAACAAGTTTTAAAGTTTACTCTTGTAATAATAATACATAAAAGAGACAACGATTAGCTTCAAATGACAACGTCTAAATTGAACTAATAAGAAGGAAGATTGGAAATTTCATGCCATAAGTCACATCTGGTGAGAACATGGTAAAAAAAACTGCCCACAACTCCATTATAGTTTGAACCCAAGGGGTTGGCTCAATGGTCAAGGCCTGAGGGGGTTTGCTCCCTCCTAAGTTCTCAGGTTCAAAATCACTCAGATCCTATCAACTATTTTGGAGCTAATCCATACAGAGCTTTCTCTGAATTTAATTGGGACCCCGCAAGTGGGTAGTGGGATTAGTCGAGCTATGCGTAAGTTGGCCCGGACACCTGAGTTATCAAAAAAAAAACTCTATTATTAGTTTAACAACGATTATGTTTATAAGGGATTTCATGGTCGCTTGAATTTTATCTTTATCCGCTGATGGTGTTTTTACACCTATTAATCTGCAACAACAACAACAAATTTGAAGCGGAAAAGCTAAACGACTGATGTGATGATGTTTGTATTACTCACGCCTCACGGATCATGAAATTTCTGCTCCTGCTCCTATGTCTTGTTTACATTGAGGCAATTAAGCTTTGTGAAGTATGTTGTTTATCACTGTACGAGTTGTCATGCGTAATGGCTTTTGCTGGAGATTTCAGGATCTTAGAATGGAAGTGATTGCTTTCAGATTTTCGTTCGGATGCATACAGTCTTAGGATGGGGTAGCTAATATTACATGGGAAGGTGTTATATTTTTAAAACGACATTGGGCAGGTGAAGTTCTATAATTTGGTGATTTTTGAAGGAAAAAAACTGCTTACAATGTAAAGAGAAACTTTGGAACTTGGGTAAGGCGGTCGCTTGAGCTCATTCGTCCTTCACCTGATCTTATTAGACTCTCTACGTGTATTTGGTTTCCTTCAGCCATATGAATTTTATGTTGCATCACCTAGGGCATTACGGAAAGTAAATTTTGTCTAGTTCCTTGTATTTGGTTTAATTAACTGCTAATTGCTTTGTATGATGCTATTTAATACAGGATTGTTCAATTATCCATCAGGCAAGTGAATCCTTGACAGTACGTGTCTGAAGTTCCTCATGTGTTGTGCTCTGAGCTGATTTATGATGCAAGTTTTTTTTTATTATCTTGATTGCATGATGAGATGAAGGTAGGAGAGGAGGGGAATGATGTGATGCTAACACTTTGAATCATGCAGTTTTGAAACTCCAATTGTTTGTCGAATCATCAGATCACATAGATGGAAATGCAAATGAGTTTGGAAATTAGAATAGACCAGGGATTTGGTTTAATGGGGCGCAAGTTCAAATTTCTATACTGCATATGAGATGACAGGTAAGAGCTGATACAGTTTTTTAGAGCTATTTCATTGACTTAAGAGATAGGTCATAACTGTGAGAAGCAAATAGGAGAAGGTTTTGGAGAGTGGATCCTTTGTGTGATGTACAAAATGTGGTGTGAACAGAATTGCTGATGTTTTGATGGGTTTGACCGTTTGTGGAAAACCAAATTTCTATGGGTCTTTTGTGTAGGTGCGTGTGGGGTCAATTTAACAGTTAATGATTTGTAGAGAATTTTGAGGCTTGAGAGTGGACCCATAGCCTTTTGCTTTGGGCTTTGTAGTTGTACGTGTAATGTATAGAGATGGGATGATTTTAAGGCTTCAGAGGATTCCTAGCCTATTTGCTTTTGGCTTTCTATAGGCATGCATCAAGTGGCATTTCCCTCTTGATGCCTTTCATTTTTTCAACAAATCTCTATATAAAGGAATGATACCTTCCTAACTGGTGATACTGATGACTGTTGCATTCCTTTCCACACTATCAAGTTTCTCACGCATCTGTTTTCATTTTATAGTTTGATATGCTTCATCCGTCCCCAATGTTTGTCCCATGTTGCTGTCCCAAAAAGTTGTCCCTCTTTTGTCAATGGACAAAAGTTGTTGAATTCGCATTTTACCTTCCCTTTCGAAGTATCAACAGCAATAAACTAAAGGCAATGATGTTCCTTTGGAATTTCATGCGAATTGGTTGTGACCATTGTTTTGTATACTAAAGATGTCTGCTTAATGCTACGGTGCTACCAGACCTAAATGTACTCTCCCCTAAACCAGAAATATTGAATCTTCCTGAGGGGCCAAATGTGCAGAAGTAGGAGTTCCACTGCCAAATTAGATTAAATTAGATTATTGGATATCCAGAGGCAACAATTAGAGAAAGACAAAGAATACATTCTGGGCAAGTTGAGGGAGGGGCAATTGAAACAGTCCACGTGCAAATATCAACATTGGAAATTTATTGTTTCAATAATTTTTTGCAGGGGAATGAAGATCTGATTCTTGCTAATGATGCACTTGACTTCGAAGATTACCGTTTATCATTGGCAGTATGTTATTGTCCTCCTTTAACACGACTTAGTGTCATGTAGGTTGTCCATGACTGTCACATTTCTAGTGTTAAAACATTTTTTGCTTTCGTTAGATACCCAAATATGGGATTTTTGAGAACATAAATTCGCTGTGGGAGCTAGCACAGATGCCTCAATGGACACCCGAGAAACCTCTAAGAGTATGGACATTGTATTTCAATTTTGTCATGTCATATTTCTGCGTCTGTTCAACTATCCCTTCTCTATATCAGTTTTCTTTGGGAGTTGTTGATAAGAATTTTCGGTTAGGATTTAGCTTCTATTCCATTTTTGTGCACAGCTGGCCCCTAAGTTTATGAAGGAAAATGGACTGAAGCATGTCACTTGTTCGACTACTGACGGAGCGTTGGAGGCAGCTCCTCCTGCGGTGAGAGTTGCTTCTTTTCTGCATCTCTGTATATTTGATAATTGTATACAGTTATGCGATCCCTTCTTAAGTTTTTGAGGTGGGTTTGGGGGGAAGGGGGCCATGAACACTAGGTGAGGGTATCAAATATGTGGACATGTAGAGTTGGACATTTTCCAAGAAATGTCAAGCAATTGAAGTTTACATGTAACTTGCAACGGGCTACGCGTACATCAATAATGTAGATAGTATAATGCATGTTAAGTCTAATAGTTCCTGCTGGTATTTATATTATCTGGTTTCTTCTTAATCTAGATGGGCATAGCTGATGCTATTGTGGACCTTGAGTAGCGGAACCACATTCCGAGAGAACGATTTAAAAGAAATCGAAGGTGCAGTAATATTGGAAAGTCAGGTGAACTAAACTCTTTTGACTTAACCAAGCATGTAAAACCAACCTTCAAAGCAGATTGGAGGCAGTGCAGTTCTTATTTCTCCTGACCTACATTTTTTATGAAGAACCCCTCAATGGCGCGAACTCCTGTGAAAACTTGGCATGTAATAGTCTCATGGGAATGCCGAATGCCTTTGGTGGTTTTTGTATTCTACAGCATTAGCGCGTCAAAGAACTCTTGGAGCTTGTGTAAGAAGAGAATTCAGCTCAAGAAGTTACGCACTTGCATGTATTTCGGCGTAGTGTATTTTTAGTCTTTTTTTGGAAATTCGTGTCACTTTTCAATTGATTATATCTTGAAATCTTTAAGATTTTAGGTGATTTTGAAATTTTGGTTTAATAGTTCTAATCAAGAGCTATCAAACAAAATCCATATTGCATGTAAAATGTATTACGAATTGAAAAGTTTAATCAATTTACTATCCGCTTAGGATGGAATGATTGACTAAAAAATGGGGACGGAGGAGTATATCGCTTCAGTATCTAGAGATGACCTCGGGTCAATTTCGGTGAGTTATGAGACAAATTCTCAACGAATAAATATTTGACGAGCTGTCTTATTTTTCATCTGGAACCAACCAGCTTCGGCTCAAAATCGATGGGCTATCTAAGGTTTTTACTCGGTTTCAAATCAAGGATTAAGGTGCGTTGCGTAAATGAAAAATTTAGAATAAGATATCGAATATTAGTCATGAGTTTGCCGAGCAAAAACAAAAATATTAGTCATGAGTAACGCACAACTTTTTAGATCATTGAATGTTACACAAGTTTAACAACAAAAGCAGACTAAAATTTGAAAGTTTAACTACAACGTTTGTGCTATTTTGCAACACAAATATGCAGCTGTTAGATCAAGTTCAGAAGATTTAACTCGTACTGAATCCAACCAGCCACCACCCAACCTCTCACCCGCTCAACCCAAACCCTTCATCCTCCCCAGTCGCGGGTGTCAGTGCAAGTTGGCTCGGGTTGAGTTTCTTTGACAGACTTTTTCCCACATCCCTATCAGAAACACAAGATTCACAACTGAAAACATACTCTTCTCTTTATTGTACTTTTTCAAGACTTCCTCCAAACATGGTTCAGATAGTATTTTGATTTGAGCTGTAATAGCAATGGGGTGTGGGTTCATTGCATAATTGTCCGTCCTTACCATACATCTCACTCCTTAACTCATTGCAATTTCATACCAGAGCAGACAAAGAACGAGTCAATAAAGCAATAAAATCAAGTCCAGCAATATAAAAAAACAGTAGAGCTCGTAGAGAAGTATGGATACATTCCCTCACAGGTTAGATGCCTGCCTTCCACATACTTAAACCGTATCCGATAGGATATAATTAAATTCCCAAATTCCATTGATGGAGGGGAAGAGGAACTGATAACCCGAATTTCCACAAACAAAAGGGCTTTCTTTGTTTAGTTTTAGAACTTTCAAAAGTCAAGAAATTCTTTATTGACAAATCCAGAAGACATTAACAGACAGAGAGAGCTCGAGACACAAAAGCCAAAAATCAATCAAAAGAGAGAAAAATGACGACCCCAGCCATCGCCAACTGTTTCCCTTGATCATAAATAAATATTCGACTAAGTGTTGTTTCACCTTTTAATGAAGGATAGTAGATCAGGTCACAGTTAACTACCGTGTTTGCTGTGTTCATTTACATTTGAAATGTTGCAGTTGGCTTCAGAAACACAAACTATGCTCCATACGATGAAAAGTAACAACAAACCTTAAAAGTTTTCAAGTTACAGGTTTTGTATTGAAACACGTACACCGTCAGTTGCTATGTTCTTCACCCAAGATCACATTGTACAGCTTCAGTGCCCAGTAGTAGGGCGGAGCTTCATCCTCTCATGGTACACAAGGAAAATGACATTGATAGGATCCCAAAATACGATAGAATTTATGTCAGAACAAGAAACTACGGCCTCAACAAAATGGCTATGGATTCCCACTCCAGACTGCATATGACATCCTGCATTCAACAGTTCAAATCATCAACTGAGTAGAAGCTCCATCGATTTACAAGGCAATATAATTATTCCCAAGAGAAAAAAAAAAGTGATTCGCACACGCGCACACACACACACACAGAGAGAGAGAGAGAGAGAGAGAGAGAGAGAGAGAGAGAGAGAGAGAGAGAGAGAGATTTTCCAAAACTTAGTGCTCACTGATGGATTCTGACGGTCGATGTCAAAGCTGTTGATGGCACAAGGTTCTGCCAATAGCTCAATGGGTTCCTCACCTATTAAAAAGGTAACAGATCAGTCAGGGAAATACGTAGGAAGTTCTATGAAGCATTCTCTATTGTTACCCAAAAAAGAAAAAAGAGAGACAAGTAGGATCCAGAAATAGCAAAAGACACGCCATCTAACTACTACTACTATATATATTATTAACTGCACAAGATGGCTTAAAAGCTTTTCATATAGGAGAATAAGTTTTTACCATTCGAAATAGATTCAGGAGAAAGTCCATACCTTGTTCAACAACAGCAAGGATACCGTCTTCTGAGCAGATCATAACAGGTAAAATCCGCGAAGATGACATGTTACCAATGTTCTTTGAATGCATATAATTGTCATACTGAACTTCCCACACTTCACTTTCACAAGGTGAGTAAGCTGATACCTCGCCTGTCTCAACCCCAGAAAGAATAATCGGCTGTTGTTGCCACCGGAGATCCCATGCAAATACAGTACCAGAAGAGCCTCCTGCCTTCAAATAGGCCAACACCATACAGAAACAATCGTGAATCTTTCTCAAGTTAGATGTCAATAACAAACATCGTTCAGGTTATAAGTAACCATGCAAGTCAATTACTAAACATAGATGCATTTTAGTGCAGTAGAAACGACTTTGTAATTGTCAAGGACTCAAGCATGGAGTCGAAGCATATGAAAACATAGATGTGAAGTCACTCCTCAGCCAACGTCTTAAACTCAAATACATTAAGATTGTAGTGAACTACTGTATAATACTCTATTAAGCTGATAATAACTAGCTGACCAAAAAAAAAAAGGCTGATAATAACTAACTCGAAAATCTCCAAGTCTCTGCCCTGTGTAATAGTAATGGAAGGGGCAAAACTGGAGAACTCATGAAGCATAGGATATCAAATTCCTCAGCGCAAATATTTATGCAAAGCAAGCGATGGCAAAGCCAATTGTAACAGCTACTAAATCATAACACATCAATTATATGCAGCAAGTATGGGCAAAGCCCCATATTGACTCGCCCTAAAAGAGTTCATAGTACCTAAGGAGGTTTCAAACCTAAGACTTTGGAGTAAGCAAACCTCTAAGTCTCCGGTCCAAAATATGTCCACAAACCTAGACCAGGAATCGATTTGCGGGTGGTATATCTACATGCATTTGAAACACGACTGTCCTTAAAATTACAGACACGATGTAGTGACTAAAACCCAACTTGAATAGAGGATACTTTGCGATAAGATCTGTGAAAAATGCACACGTATGTTCAAATGATATCGCATTCATAGCCTTTTTACACAGGAGTATTGAGCAGCGAAGAAAATTACACCATGAATTCTTGACCATTTAACTCGCTTGAAACCAACAGTAAAAGAATTTACGCCAATCACAATATCAGGGGAAGAAAGAAAATGAGAGACAAGTGGAACGTGGAGAAGAAAAAACATAGACAGCTAAAGACATGTCCTACTCATACTTCTAAAGGTTTTCTCATCCGACAAACTATCCATATCCAAAAGTTAGCTCAGTACATCAGCAATCTTTATTCACAATAATGAAAAATGGTAAAGCGGCATCTTACAACACAAGTGTGTTTTCGTGATGGATGTATATCAATGGAGTGTACAATCCCAGAAGTAGTTGCCCGAGCCCTGAAGCAATACAAGAGTAAGAACCATTGACGCGTGAGAAGATTCACAACTAAAATTCTAACCAAATCCATAAAGTAAATGAGATCCACATTTTGGGCAATATTGACCCCAAGGTAAGAGCATCTCCAGCCCTTAACTTTTTTTTACTCAAACTCAAAAATTGAGTAAAACCCCCCTACAATCTACTCCACTCCTTGAGTCAAATTTATACCAAATTGAAGGGATACTCAAATTTGGCAAGGCTAGTTTTCCCCTCCCATATTTACAACCATGTCATTAATTAACTTAAAACTCAAATGTGCGCTCAAATTTGAACACACAACAACAATAATAGAACTCATCTAATCCCCAATTATTGAGGGTATGGTTCGGTAGCAAAACATCCCTTTAGCTCTTCGGTTCTTGGAGGTATAGGGTAGTATTCTGAGAGCAGCCACTTTGTGCATATATTGCCAAAAGTTAGGTCTGTCTCCAATCCTCCCATGCCCTTGACCCCACAATGACGTTGTTGTTGTTGTGTGCTCAAATTTGAGTTTGAGGGTTTCATCCCAATGAAGCTTTTAGTCAAATTTTCACTCAATTCAATTTGGAGTAAAAGTACAAGTAAGGGCCGGAGATGCTCTAACAATTGCACAACATACAAAAACAAAACAAGCTCTCAGCCTGTTTATCTTACCAATTAGCCTTGAACTGAGAAGCTGGTCCACCAGGCTTCCGGAGATCCCACCACTGAAGCCCAAACCCCAACACACCCGTAGCAAACTCCGTCGGCGACGCCCACTTGGCCGCCGTGTACCCCACCAACCCATTCCCATCAAAAACCCTCCTGTAACTCAACCTCTCACTCCCACCATCAACCCTCACCAAATTCACCTTCCCGTCCTCCCCAACCGTAACGCACTCCGACCCACTTTCCGCCAGGTCAACACACGAGATGGGTCCCGCGTGCAACTTCCCCTCGGGCAAAGAAAGTTCCGATTCGACCCGGCCGCGGACCGGGTCGGCTACGAGGAAATGGAGGGACCCGACGGCGGTGGAGGCGGCGACGAGGGGTTTGTTGTGGTGAGAGACTTTGAGGGACGAGATTCGAGAGGGTGTGGGGTGTGAGTATTGAAGGGTTAGGGTGGGTGGGCTGTTGGGTTGGGTTACGGTCAGGGAGTGGATTTGAAAGGTGGAGGTGGTGGTGTCGGAGTCGAAGGCTGCGGCGGCGATGAGGCGGTGAAAGGGGGAGAGGGGGGGGATCCAGCGGACGGCGTCGATGTAGTTGGGTTGCGGGAGGATGTGGACGTCGAGGGGGTGTCGAGAGCCGTTTGCTGCCATTACTTGGGGTTTTGCGGGGGTTTTCGGAGTCAATGCAGTAGGCCAGTGGTGTGGGGGTTGAAACGAAGAGTGAGTTTTCGAGCCCCTGGGAATTTCACGAGAAAAGAAAGAAAAGGAAGGAATTAATTTGTCACTCCATTTTTTGTTAATGTTATTTTTATTTTTTCACAAAATAAATCATCTTATATAGACACAAAGAGAAGTGACACTAACAAAAAAAAGAGTGGCAAAATGACTCTACAAGAGGAAAGGATTGTAATTTTTAAGTGCGAGTAGTATTTATTTGGATGGAATATTTTGATAAAAAAAAATACAGAGAAAATGGTGAAATTGGAGAGAAATGGCTTTCATTTATTTTATCTTCCTTTCTGACAATCCGAAGGGGTGTTAAGATTTGATTGTGTGGATTTTGCTTTGTCCCTATTTTTAATTGACAAAAATTTAAGGACTTTCGGCATGGATTACTTATCATCGGAGAAGAAATTATTCGAGTTGCATCTAAGCCAGCTCGGACCCTGATCGTTTAAACAAAACGAAAAGGAAAAACCAAAAAAGAAAAAAGAGTGGCTCGTGATTATGATTCTCTTTTAGGGTTCGTGTCAATGTGATATGAGTAATGGCCATCTTACCATAAGAAACATAAATTGTTAAGTCCGTAAATTCCCGTCCATCTCTCTCGCTTTCATTTTCATGCCACGAATGTAGTTGGATACTTTCTCTCTTTTCCTTCTCGTTTTCACCAAAAATCCCAAGTTCAAATTTAGCTAAAGTTCCCTTTTTAATTTCTCTTTCTTCTTGTTAAAAAAAAAAATACGCTATATCTTTCTTCTCTTTTTTAATTTCAAATGATCAAATTGCTCCCAACACAAGACTTAGTTTCTCAAACAACTAGCAACATCAATCCACGAAAATTCCACTATGCCTAGTTGGAGGCATTCAAATACAAATACAATTTCTTGTATATCATCTCTGAATCCACTATGATCCAACATAAGCTAATTAAATGGTATACAATTCTATAATAATTAATCAATCTTGTTTTCAATTGTCGCAAGTACAACATGTCCTACCACTAGGAACCAAATTTCAGGTCACATAGTATAATACAAAGAGATGCTGCCTCACTGAAAATCTAAGGGGCATTTTGGTACAACTTTTTTGCTTACCATGAGGCAAAAATAGCATAAATGAGCTGGAAAGTGGAAACAAGGATACTTCTTAACTTGTGCTTCCCGATCCTTCAGCTTGCACCACAGTCTGGCAAACCCTGCCGCCAGTCCATAACAATCAGGGTGGCAGCACTGTGGGCAAGTGCTCCGGCCACCACAAAAACATGGAAAATCTGGTGGCTCTGCCCCGCAATATCAAATGCCCCGGGCTTCCACCGCTCGGGCACCCTACTCATATAAAATCCGGCACCCACCGCGTACAGAACCCCCATCACAAGCTCAAACCCAAGGGCAACAAGAATCTGCGGGTGGGCCTGGAAGAGAACCACGGCGTGGGCTGCCGGAATTACCCCTGAGAAGCCCATGATAAGAAAGAGGGAGGCCCGGAAGGAGCGGAAGCGGGAAGTGGAGAGAGAGGGGGCAAGGAGTGTAGTTATGACGAGGATACCAGCAAAGGAAATGGAGGAGAGGTAAAGGAGTCGAGAGTAGGGATTGCAAGCAAAAGCGTAGTAGATTGGGGCGAAAAAGGAGCAGACTATCATTAGGGAGATGCCGGCGTAGTCCAGGCGCCAGAAGAAGAAGTTGAAGCGTTTGGAGTGGCATGCGAAGAGGTGGGAGACGGAGCTGCAGATTAGACAGCCCATTGCTCCGGCTAGGAAAATAAACCATGGCCATCTGGGGATTGAATCGGAACCATCGTATCCAACCACATCTAGTAGGACACGGTTTGTAATATGGGCTATATGGGAATCCTGCAATCCAAGTTTCCAAGTTCAGTAAAAACAACAACATATAGAATGAAATTCAATATAACTCTATAGTTCCTTTTGGCTAAATTCGAATTATGAATTTGTAGATCAAGTACGTTATCAAGAGACCGAACAAACAAATTAGATCCTTCATTTTTTTTTTTTGGTCCTTCTCATAAATTTCTTCACATATGCTTAACCTATAGAAAATGTATTCCTCTTGCTGAGACTGTAACGTTCTTTTTGTTGCATGCAAGAAGAATCTATATACCCCAATGCCTAATCAATTAATGTTTTCTCGAGTAATTTTCACCGGGGATCGGAGCTTTCCTTGAACTTTCGTCATTGGATTCTTGTAGTGCATCAATTTTGGATTTCGATCTTCTAAAGTCTTGCAATTTTATATTAAGTTAAATATTAAAGGTCCCACTTTTTTTGAACTGATATAAAATGTCCTACTTGCGTTTTTGAAAAAAGCCAACGGGTATGTAGCTCAATGATACTCCCTCACATTTTTCACATGAAAGATAAGGATTCTATTCTCATCAGGAATGCGAGTGCTTGGTGTGGTGGTTGATATCTTTTGGGTTTGCCCCACCTATATGCCGCGGGACTTCTTCCTCATTCCCTTAGAAATACTGAGAAACATGCTAGATATCAATCAAGTGACAAAATATATTCCTAAAACAAAAAAATTCCTGTCCTGCCCAACTAGGCAACTACAAAGCCCCTTTCCTTAGTCACGATGTGGGTCACAGGCCCAACTAGACAACTACTAAAAGCCCCTTTCCTTTGTCACGATGTGGGTCACAGAGAGGAATGACTTTTCCAAGAAGTGTTTACATTACGGATTGGAAGACAGACAAATGCATCTAGTAAAGCCAACCGTGTTTGAACGGAAATATGGAAGGCCAATTTGTTTTTTGTTTTTTGTTTTGATCCGGAAGGCCAATTTGTTTGATACAGCTGCGTAAGCGTAACTACTGGATACGTATTTTCATGAAATACACAAGTACTTGTGAGTTGCGAGTACGCAACCACTGACCATTCTTTTCATTTACCTTATAATAATTGTCTTTTGAAAAGATTAGTACATATCGTAAACATTAATGTAAGTTAGCGATTATCTTTTGAGTATATCTTAAGCAGTTATCAAGACAATCACTATCTAAGCGATTTCCACATATGTCTAGTGCACATATTTATTTACATTAGATCAAAGTTTGGATTTCTCTTGTACAAGGAAACTTTAATAATCGTCAGCTCCCTCACCCAATCAAAATTATTCAATAGTCATTGGTTATCGTCACATGATATTTTCACAATCACACATTAATATGAGACGGAACCAATTTGGTGGAGCTGACATTCCTTTTCAAGAGAAAAAAAATTCAAAAGTCTATCCACTTGGTTCTAGATCGATCCCATTGTGTCCTTGGAGGAGCATCCAATCAGCTCCACTGTAAACCATGGAAATCTGTAATTATTAAAGTGTTCTTGAAACACTTTTGTGGGGTCGTAACTCTTTTCCGTCCACACCTGATAGGAAAGGACTATTGAATGACAGTACTCATTGAGCACTAAATAATTATTCCATGCGACCCACAACCTGATAGAATGTTGTTGTTTCATGTCCAATTTTTTCAAATAAGTCTTCGTACACTCCTACGGACTCCAAAATAATATAATGTATGGGGTCGACACATATGGAAGAGAAAAGTAATCGGAGAGTGATCGGTAGGAGTGTATACTTCACCACAATACCAATATCACCCGCTTATGTGACAATGCATGATCGGTAATTGCAAAATAGATTCAAAGTAGTTGTTCTCTCATTATCAATTATGTAGTGCCACATAGGCGAGTGCAGTTCGTATTTATGGTGGAGTGGATTGTCCCTAGCATTATTTACTATTGTTTTTTTTAAGAAAAGAGGGAGAAACAGATAACACAACTCACGGGGAAGAAAGAATCTGAGCCGTTAGTGGTGTTGGTCTTTGCCGCCATCGTCAACGTTGTTCGCATCGCAGGTCTGGAAAAAGTCCCACAAATTACAAATGACTTTCCCGTGGACGAAAAGGGACACACCAAATTCAAAAATTACGATACCTGAAAAATTTCCCGATCAAGCTTTCGATGCTCGTCTTCTCCATCGAGCTCAACACCGTCAATGCAACAAATATCAGAAAACCTCCCAAATGCCTACAAAATTCCAAATTCAAACGCAATTCCCTCAAATTCTAAAATCATTCGATCAAACAGGCCAAAATTTCAAAATAAAAAAATTGTCCGCTTCATTTCATTATTATCTTATCGATGGAAAACAATACTCACGTCCATATATTGAGGGTTTCGTTGTGCCAAGAGAAGACGCTGAATAACGTGTCCTTCAACGGCCATTCACACCTGTAATGGTCCAATATGAATTCGTTGTCCTTCAAGTACTCAGGCAAGGCCTCAAACTTGATCAATCGCTTCTCGAATCTCCGCTTCTTGTCCGAGTCAACTCGGTCGCCGTTGTTGAGCTTCTTCCCGCCTCTCCTCCTCATCTCCCCCGGGAAATTCCCAATGTTTCTCTCTGTTTCCGGCGAATTGTTCGCCGGAAAGAAAAGCCTCTCTGTTTCCCGGCTTTCCCCTCTCTCTCTCTCTCTCTCTATCTATGAATATGAATATCAGGATAGATGATTTCTGAATGTATGTATTGGTGTGTGTATATATAGAGGTCTTGCTAATATTGGGCCTTCAATCTAGCCGCCAACGAAAAGCGTGTGATCGAAAAAAAAATTGCTGGTTGTAGGAATAACGTGAAAGGGTGGGGCATTTGAAAATGTACGATATCCACGAGCCACGAGTACTTACTTTTCAACAACGGGATCATGAAATTAACGATCTGACAAATTTTCTATTCGCAAGGTATGATATGTTAAGTCTCCGCGTAATGCAATCTTATGGAGAACAAGCATTTGTTATTTTTTCATGCATATTTGGCCAAACTACTTGGGGTAATTCACGTGTTAGTACGGGATTGGATTGACCGGAGAAAAAGTTGTGGAAAAAGACTAATGCCTTGTTCACTTCGCAACTTTATTCAAAAAATATTTCTCAACTCAATCATTACTCTCATTTCTCTCTCTAATTTTTCAATCATTACTCTCTTTTTCTCACTTTATCTCTCTCCACTTTTTACTTCTCTCTCTAATCATTACTCTCATTTTTCTTTTTGCTCATTTTTTAAAAACACTACTCAAATCACAAACCAAACAAAACACAAAGGATTTCAATAGGAGTATTTTTTTTTTTTTTTGGATTGAACAAATTCCTATAAGCATATGGAACCCTGGCATAAAATTTGGAGATATCCAAAGGCATAAAGGTTGGAACCTGTCGTACATTTAATGATTGGGGACATGTACATACGCTAATTACCTCTTTTCTCGGACATGTATAATTTCATCTAATACTAGAAAACTTGGGCCACTTTATAAGAGTTTTCTCCTCTTCTTTTCTTGGATCTTTTTGCTTTGCGCTTGTTTAGTTTCAAAAATTCAAATTTGGAGGAAGGTGAGATAAGTGGAACTTGAGTGAGAGATAGTCATCATTATCCCTTTTTCGATTCATTCAATTGATAATCTGTTTGATTCATTCTTATGGGCCTACTTCAAGTGTTTCTTAAATTAAATACTATTATGTGTTGTCGTGCAAGTGCGTACAAGTGTTTCTTCATTTTTATGCCAATGGCGTGGGGGCCCGGGGGGTGCATGGGGTGGGGTGGGGAATTTGTAGTCAAATTTTGACTGCATTTTCTTTCCTCCAAATGGTATAAAACACATGCTTGAGGGTGATAAAATAAGAGATTATTCTAGGTCAAATTTGACGACCTTCTGGAATCCGTTCCCTTCATTTTCTCTCTTCAAAATGATACTACTAAAAAATGATACCACTAATAGAAAGTCTAGAACTATACCTAAAGCAGGCACCCAAATCCAGACACGCTCACACATGTTATGCGATTGTTTGTACATTTGGTATCTGTTTTGAGTGAAGCATATCTTAAATATGCTTTTCGTGAAGTGTAATTAACTCACATAAAATACCTTGAGGAACAACAAAGATTGATCACATACGATAAAGCAAAATAGCTGTCTATCTCGTATGGGCCCCAGCAATCTAAAGCCCCGTTCCAGAACTCTAATAAGCTGCTTATTTTTTAAGAAGATAATTTCAAGTTCAAAATTTATGTATTTAAGCAAATAATTTTCCTAGCAATATAGATCTTATTTGATAGATTTTATTAAGATCTTTTAAACGGTGCAAAAAAAATTTAATATTTATTTATCATTTACATTATTTTTTAGTTTGAAAATGTGAAATAAACTGCTTATTTTTAAGAAGGTTTCTGGAACGAGGCCTAACCCCTTATATGCACACTTGATTTCGACAATTTGGTATTGATGGGTAAGTACAATTAAAGTACAAACTCTTTGTGTGGGGCTAACCTCGGGTCTCGAAAAGATAATTCTAGACGCTAATTTTGTTCAAAATAGCTTTTTAGTAATAGCATACCTTAATGAAAATTCAGTTCATTTCTATATCTGTAAATATTTGATCGATTCATTGAATTTTTAGTTCAGAATTCTTGAGTGCAAATTCTAAACCAAAAATTATACGAAATGATGAAATACTTATCGATACCAAAATGAATTGAATTTTTGAGAGATACATTAATATTTATTTTTTTGAACATAATTAATGTCTCAAATTATTTATTTCAGACCCGAGATGGACCCACTCATAGAGTCGGTACCAAATGTGAGTAGCCTTGGCAGCATTTGGGAAGATGACGGCCAATGACGTATTTTGATAATTAAAACCCGTTAAGAATATTTTCAACATTAACAAATGTTATTAGCTTGTCCTTGGCGGCATTTTGGAGTGAAAATACACATTATGCTCCCAAACTGAGGAAACATGAGTGGATTGCGGGCTTCGGCCCATTGAGTTTGTAGTTGAAATAGGGCCTTGACCCATGAACTTGTTTTTTTTTTTTTTTTGAGGAAACGAAAAACTTTCGTTAATAGCAATAACAGATAATACAAAATGAACACCAATAATACTACAGGCACATCACTCGGCCACACCCCAACCACATCACTTTCACATACATGTAGGGTCCATCCGACAATTAAATATGTGGGCTCCACACGTATGTGAAAGTGACTTGGTCGGGGTGTAGCCAAGTAACGTGTCCGTAGCATTATTGAGTTAGCACCCCATGGCAAGGGCTGGGTTTGCTTGGTTATGTGCCACAGATACAAAATTAGAGACATTAGCTAACGAATTGCATGCAACCTTAAGAAAGTTATTAAGTATTCTAGCCATAACTCCACCGGACTTGAACCCTCAAGAGCATTAATCAAAACTATGGCATCTGTTAAGATAGAGATCGACAGATCGTTTTAGTAGTTCTTCCGAATGCACCACTGAACTGCATCCAGACTGATACTCTAGCTTCTGCCATGAACTTTTACTGCTGTTGAGTTCTGCCTCTCAATAGTTATACTGTGTTTGCACCAGGGAGAATATGATAGGCCCCATGAAGTTAATTTTTGGCCCGTTGCCGGCTGTTGGGCTGACCATTGTCTATGATGGATTCTGGGAACAGAAAAAAGAGAAGAATGAATTCCTTGTCCACCACATCCATCCCTTATCCAACCATACGTCTATCGGCCTCACGTATCCATGTCCGACACGTGTTCGACATGTCTAAATACTTGTCCAATGTTTTTACTATATTTCTTTAACTCAGACATGCTGTGGATACTACAGGCCACATAGTGTGTTAGGTATGGTGGGACACGACGAGTACATGCTTGGGACACGAGGGGACACGACGTAGACACACGTGGTCTTTGTGCATGTCCCCTTTATTGTTGTGTCTATTTCCCCCTTTTTTGTGTACATAGGAAAGTTAGGATGATAAGTTCAATATATTAGCATGGATCTTATTGAGCCAGAAACAATTTGACGACATAGAGCAATGCAAATTAAACCTTATCTTGTAGATTTTTCTTCATGGACTACAAAATGCAGCAACTGAATGTTCAACCACTTCCTACAAACCTAATGCAAGCATAACAACAAATAAGGAAACAACATAGCACTTAAGAGTAAATTTCATCAAATCTATAATCTACGGAGTATTTAGTTTTAGAAACCCAAAAAATCAGTGACTAGTTTGGTCATCAGTGGACCAATTTCCAGTTTTTGCCTTACATGTCCAAAAAACTAGTTTCTACTTTCATGTCCAAAAAACTAACTTCTACATTACAACCTAGTGATACAATTTGATTCGAAATAGAACCAGAAACAACTTTCAGCAGAAACATATATACAAACAGGAGCAACTCGATGGTGTCCAATTCAGATACAAACAAAAGCGACTCGTGTGCAACTCGAGTAAAAGCGAAATGCCCTTTAAGTTGCTCTGAAAAACTTATCTCAACCCCAGATTGATATTGGTACTGGTAATATTGGTTCACTGACAACAATGAAAAAGACGCACAAAATGGTTGGAGTAAATGATACCAAGATGGCTAGATACCAAGATTGAGCTCTGTGCATCTCAATCTGAACTCACTACACTAACTCAAAGTAACATATGTTACTCTCTTGGCACAAATTCTTTTTGACAGAGATAAAGCACAAAAATAAAGTACGACAAGGAGTACGATTACATAGGCGGATAATATACCAGTGAAACTAACCAAGTCACGCTTCTGCCCACTCCTCTGCATCAAATGAAAGATGTCAATAACTTCCTTGGCTTTTTCATGCATTGCATACCCCCCAATATCGCATTCCAATTACCCAAATTTCAATTAGGCATCCTATCAAAACAAAGACGAGACATTGCGATCCTTCCGCAGTTAGCCTACATGTCAATCAATGCACTCACTACCCACGTACACATCACTAGAGATCCCACTTCTGATAGAAAAACCGTGAGCTGCCTTCCCATGCATCAATACTGCATTATTTCCACGAGCTGGTAAAATACAAGGGATTGTTGTTGAATTTCGCTTTACCCCAACAATCTGCATCTCTTTGAATTAGGTCCAAAGCCTACATGCCTTTGCCATTTTGAGAACAAGCAGCGATCAATGATGTCCCAAACATGACATTCAAGTCTATCACTTTGTCCTTGAATTCCCTAAATATCATCAGTGCCTCATCCACAAAGCCGTTTCTCAAAACGAAAGCCAACTAACATGCGCACTGCAAGTGTCTATATCTAATGCATCCATTTCAGCAAACACTTGTGACATCTGTGAACTACAACCGCTTTTCCCATACATATCCATAAGGGTGCTAACAACGCATTTGTCCAATTCGATCCATCCCCATCTTGGTCACATACCATTGAATTTGACTACCCAAAATCAAATCCTCCATATCCCAGTCCATGAAGAACACTTGATACACCAGGCCCATTAGGTTTTAAACCTCAGGAGCGCATCTTTTGAAACATCAACACTAATTCCGAATAACATCCACTCTGATTGAATCCAACGATCATCCCATTACAAGATACCAAATTTGGTTCAATCCTCAAA
This sequence comes from Rhododendron ovatum, assembly GCA_019656835.1. Taxonomy (NCBI): domain Eukaryota; kingdom Viridiplantae; phylum Streptophyta; class Magnoliopsida; order Ericales; family Ericaceae; genus Rhododendron; species Rhododendron ovatum. Next base: position 39,739,910 of record CM033791.1, read on the forward strand.
GACCTCTTTTGCCTCTCTTCCATGTCTAGTCGAGCATACCTGGAATTTAAAGCACTCAAGAAACCACCTCTGGTTTGGACATTGCATCGAGCAGTTTACAGGCATCCTTTAGTCGATTGCATTTGACATGTATATGAACTAAGGAAGACTGAAGAAAGGAATCTGAATTGAGCCCGGACACCGACGCATGAACCTGCCGTCCAGCTTTGACTTCGGATAGAGTAGTGCATGCCTTGATCGTTTTGGGGAGGACAAAGGCACCTGAGGGAAAGGCTTACTGTATTTACCGTATTTATATGTTTTACAAAACCGTGTGCCATAAACGCGAGTTTCATATTTGCTGATATCGCGTTCGGGTAAAACGCCTTTACCAAGTACAATAAACTCCCGGAAATACGTAACGCGGGTGTACAAAACGCGAGTTCCATATTCAATACACTTCTCACCTCAAACTTGCGAAGTCTAAGAAAAATGCTTCTCCGCATTTTTTGCCATTTTCGAACTTATTTTTGATTTACTTTGATGAATCCAATTCATCCACATTATAGGAATTGTCAATTAAAATAACTTTGTAAAATATCAAATCAATCGAGTACTTAATGTATTTAATCGGAGAAGATATATTTCAAAAAATACCGAAAAATAGATAGTTGGGTACACTTGATTACAACTTTTGCACATTCAAGTCCCGAAGGAGGCTTCTCTCCTGTTTTTGGCAAATTTCGATCTTATAGTGGAATCAATTTGATGATCCGATTCATCCACATTGTAGAACTTATCAATTAGAGGAGTTATGTAAAATATGAAGCTGATCGCATGCCTACAGGTATTTAATCGGAGAAGAAATATTTCGGAAAAAATGAAAAAAAGTGAGATGTGTACACTTGATTACAACTTATTAGACTTTTTCTCTCCTCTGGTCGTAGTCCATTATAACCGTTGCAAATCCAAGTCGGACCCCATCCGAGTTCCGATCACTGAGTCAGCCGGTGGAGGTGTGTTCGTGACTCGGGCAATCGGAGCTGGTGAACTCATCCACACGGCCAAATCCATTGTCTCTCTCCCTTCTTTCTCTACAACAACCGGTGTTTGCTATTTGTGCCTAAGAAGTCTCTGACACAGACCCATATCTGTACGAGGAACAATCTAAGGTACAATGGATGGTTGTTGCATCTAATTCAATTTCAATCGGCGCACATTCTAATAGTTCTTCTGGTTTTGAATTTATACGGCTTACGGTAATAGAAATTGATGCAAGGTATATGCCTTCCACGTGTTTGACATTTGGCTTCTGAAGGAAGTCGTTTTCCGGCCTATGGTTTTGGTGAAGTCAATAGCTTTGACCCGTTACGTAGAGCCTTGAGGTATTTAGTGTTGTTTAATTCTTCTGGTCAACAGAGTGTGTTTAAACTTATGTTTGAAATCTTTTTGTTTCCTGTAGTTATTGAAATTCATCAACATGGCTGCATCTGTTGGAATTCATTTCATTTTGTGAGGCGATGGAGCTTGTGTCTGAAGGGGAAGTAGAATCTTCCACCCAAGCTGGTCCAAATTCTTTTGCGGATCAAAGGGCTAGCTAATGAGGCGGATCAAAGGGCCAGCTAATGAGGTGAAATTGCTGATCTTTAGCTGTAATTCCACAGAGCTTTGGATTATTTCTGCGATATAGAATTGATTGGGCTTTGAAAGTTGTGATAATATCAGTTTGTTGATTGTAATTCCCTGTTTCAGATTGCAAGGTTGAAATGGGATAGAGCTACAGAGTCGAAGCTGGTTGAAATAAGGGAGCAAAAGGAGCAGCGAGGGGGTTCAACTAATTCAGGTGCCTTATCTTACACCTGCAGAAGTGGGAGAGGAAGATGTGTTGGATGCTGATGGACAGGAAGAAAGAAAGGTTAGTTGTGCTATGGAAAAATGTTGGCCCTACTCTAGAGTTGTATTGCAAACAATATCGTAGTTCTCCTTTGGTTGATAATCATTAGTTAATTATTATCTCTGAAAAATGTCTTTTACGAATTTTTTATCATCTTGAACTTTTCTAGTTCCTTCAAAATGGGACTATGGGGGGGTTGTTTTTGGGCGGGCATGGCTTAGTAGTTATTACCATATCCTTGTGTATTTTTAAGGTTTGTTTTGACTCTTGACAAATTTGTTTGTACTATGTTCATCGATCGAGTGGTTTCTTTATGATGATTTTGAGATCTTCATTAAACTTTTCTCGCTATGAATTCTTACTACAGGTTTTTGATCTCCTGGAAACAGTAGAGCTAGAGAAGAAATGCCTGTCTATGAATGAAAAGAAATTACAGGTACAGCTATGGTTTACTTGAGGTAGCTGAAAGTGTTTAATGTATATCTAGTTTCTACACACACATTAAATTTTTTTTTGATTTATGTGCTATTAGTGATGGTTCTTGGAACAAGATCAAATTTTCCCGTGGATTTCACAAATTTTGGGATTAGTCTAATTTTATTTTTACATTAATTACAAATTGTGTTATGTAGCAAAGGCATGCAATTTGAAGATCATAATATCCTTTGAAAGTGTTGAGGGGAGTTGTGAATTACTCCTGTAGCACCTATCCATCTACCCTCTTTGAATCCTCGACTGACACGTTCTTTTGTCTTTTGCATCGTGGACACCTGGGTGCACTTCACTATCCCTTTTGTACAGTTTCTAGCAGTCACTTCTGCTTCTCATGTACTCTATATCTTTTTGCTGTCAACGGTTCTTTTTTTGCAGGAAGGGGACAAGGAAATTTCGCAGCCTCTACCTCCTTGACAAGCGCACAACGAGAGCGGAAGAGTAGCATTGTGCTGCTGCAGCTGAAGCTCCAGATAGCAGATGGGCACAACTAATTAAGCGGGCTACTTTTACTCGAGATTTTTTAGAAAGGAGAATTCACAGGCACTTGAACACAAACACCATTATCTACCAGCAAGTCTGTTTGGGTGGAAACCTATCTAGTGTAAGGGAAAGGATGGCAGAACAAGTTTACCAACCTGGTCATGGTACTTTTTCAACCTTGATAAACAAAAAATGGAGCTTCAAAATGCTTATTTTTTTTGAAAATAGCTTTAAATATTGTCATTGTTATTTATTTATCCGCTTAGTGCAAAATTGGGATCATTAGATTGCCAACTATCAACTATGTGCATCGAGGAAGCTGGCTTGAAGGAATGGAGATCATGAACAGATTTCAGGAGAGAAATGCCAAAGCTCTCGGATTAAGCCAATTGTCATGGTGCAGAGATAATCGAAATACGGGAGCAGGTGAAGAAGATGATGATGATGCCCAAGAGAAGGCAACGGCATGGGATGACTGGAAAGATGACAATCCTTGAGGTGCAGGGAATAAGAAGTTCACTCTCTGTGGGAAGAATGCAGCAGCAGACTGCTTTCGGTCTGTCACGTATCGTATAGAAAAAAATCTGGCAAGGTACTTCTAATGCTCCAGTATATTGTTCTCAGTTAGAACAGCAACAGAACCAAAAAGTAAAAAGTAAAACCATGACCAAGGAAGCCCGCAACAGAAGGCTTTCTACAGCTAGGTTTCAAAATTTACAGTTACTACTTTGAGTGCTTGTCTCGGTAAATAATCTCGGTCAACTAGAGCAGGTTTTATTTGACATGTTTATGAAGAACTATTTCATGTAGTCTCTCTGTACCTTTCTACGATTTCCCATTACGACTCTTACGATATATGAAGCCCGAGCCTTATTAGAGATGTCTGATTTGGTCGTCTCGCAAGTCTCACTTTATAGATTGTTCATACGGAAAATCAGTTCAATTCCGATGATCATAACCACATGATTCCATGACTTGAAGCTCAGACATTTAACCAGCCGGCCCTCAAGTCTAACCGAATCAAGTATTGATAAGGAATTTTTTCCCGACAAGGAACGTGCTTTTAACTCGTTTGATTCGATGCATTTAACGACCGCCTTGCGTAAAATATGAAAGGCAATTTCTCAGCCCCGTTTCTGAAACAAATTAAACGCAGGTAAATTGACTTCATAAGACCTCAAAAGTCAGCCCCAAATGTTTCTTAAAGTAGTAAGGTGACTCATTTGTTTGGGTTGGGCCCCTTTGGGTGTTGTTGGTTTCTTACGAACTTTTGGATTTCTTTTTTTAAAAAAAAAATTGTGAGGTGAGATGTAGTGATAAAGTTGAGTTTTGCATCTTTGTATGACACTCCCTTACAGGGTTTCTCTTTTGTATCATTGTCTTTTTTGATTAATGATATGGAAACCTCTTTTTTGCCGATTAAAAAAAAGGTAAGCACCAAAAAGAAAAATTTTCCTTACAGAAGTGGATGTGGACTATACAGAAGACTTGGGGGAGAAATTTTCAGTGCCGGGTGGGTACGGCTGACGTAGTGCCGCTCAACGCATCCGGGCCGTCCAAAAGTGTTTTGGGCGATCCAGATTAAAAACAATCTCTTAATGATATCTATTACAGTTAAGAGATTATTTTTAATCCAGATCCTCCAAAACACTTTTGAACGGCCCGGATGCGCCGAGCGGCACCACATGGTACCCACCCGGCACTGAAAAATTCTGCAAACTTTGGACCATCTGTGCAAATTTCTTGAACTACCTTCATTCGTCGGGGGGGGGGGGGGGGGGGGGGGAAAGAATAATTAAACAGTTGATGATGCATGCAGATGCCTTTAAAATTCCTCAAATATAGTTTTGGGATGATCTAATAATATTCGCCATACTTGAAGAGGAATATGGTTCCTATATTCTTATTTTGGTTGGATCAGTATCTGGTCACTAAATAGAAGATTTGGAGCACTGGATTCTGTTCTTGAAAACAAGTTGGACGTTTTAAAAAACAAGAAAAAAGTGTACACAATGCAGATGAAAATTTGAAAATAAAACGGACACTTTTTTTTTTTTGGGGGTAAATAATAAAAAAGAAGAAGGGAAACTTGTGATCTTAATTTGATGTTCTGTTGATTTCATGAGTTGTGCTACGAGCACAGAATTTTCAAATACAGTCTCTTTTATTAATTACACATCATGGGTGGTCCATTGTAACACTCAGCTCTTTGTTAATGGATTATGTTTAGATTCGTACACAAGTCTTTTTTCATATATGGTGAATTTTTTTTCGATCTTTTCATCCTAATTTTGTAATGTTGGCTTGCTCGTTTCGGTGTCTCAAAATCCCTGCACACGGTCTCTAATAAATTTTCTCTATTTATCTCTCTTCCCTCATTACTCTAAAACAATCTTCCTTAAAAGCCAAATCTAACTCGTCGAGATGGCTGATAAGTTATCGAATTGAGGTAAGCATACCAACTCCAACCCTTTTCAAAAACAAAACAAAAAACACAAAGAAAGAAAGAAAGGTAAGTGTGTATGTGCTCAATTCAATACGCTAGAGAGTATTGCACTGTCACGCCACACCACTATCTGCTGAGGATCTCATAACCACGCCTATATTGGGACTGAAGCCTAAGAGTGATGTCAGTAGGATGTTTAGCTATGGGGGACTTGAACTCGGGTCTTATCCAACCAAGTTCAATTTTTTCAAGCACTGAACCAACCCTCGTAATTGCCTCTTTCGGATACTACACGCATAATCTAAATGGAGTTAATGAAGCTTGCTAATGAAGTCCCTTTCATGCTAGCTCAGAATGAGTTGGGCACGTTCTTGTCATTTTAATTCTCACCATAATTTCCCCAACAAGTAGGGATCGAATTCGGAAGTTTTTCAAGATTCTATAATGAAATATATGATGAATTTTTACAATCATTTTGCTTGAGTATCTCACATATATATGATTCTCCAGTGGCATTTTGTACAAGGGCAAAATGTTATTTAGGCATTTATCAATGTACATCTCCTCATCGACAAAACAATCCGAATGGATGACTCAAGCGAGGAATTTAGAGTTTAGAATCAGTTTAGATATCAAGGATCTTGCTACTACCTATCGAAGCCGAAACTAAGAAATACCGATTACTAAGACAAGGAAATGGAAAACGCGGGTAAATTTCCACATAAATTACTTCTTGATAAGATTTAGAAATTAACCGTGATCCTAACACTTAAGTGGATCGCCTCGGAATTAGACGATTGAAACATGGTACTTCCTCGTGAGATTCTTATTTCTCATTTGGAATGGGGTCATCCAAACGTAGCCGATCGAACACATCCAAGCTATTATGGGTTCATAGTGTGCATTCACATTGCTGCCACGTTTATGGGTTAGTCTAAATATAGTATAGTAACACAAAATCAGGGCAAAAAAGAAACCCCCATTGAAGAAGAAAAAGAGACTATAGCTGGTTCCATCTCCCCTTGAGAAAAATTTTGCAGATCTTTTCCCAACACTTTCTATCTGGTTCAGCTATCTCCAACTGGGATTTCACGTCTTCGGCAAAACCTTTCTGTAAGTCAATCATGCATCAAGAAAGCAAAATAAAGTATAATTTGAAGGAGACAAATTTCACCAAACTACAATATCGAAATCGATTAGACAAATTTCACCGGCCGGAAGAGGCCCTTGTTTACCTCGATACAGCCATTAGTAAGAAGGCGGTCAATGAGATTGTTAAGAATGTCTTTGGTGTACTCGGGATGGCCTTGAATGCCAAGAATGTGATCCCCGATCTTGAACATCTCCACACCAGTTTTGTCCGAAAATGCGATCACTTCGGCTCCCTCAGGGACTTCCCATACCTGCCTTCATCAAAATTTTGGCACTGTTAGAACTATACCGGCCAATTAGTGTTACAATTCATTTCCCTTTCTTTTACTCCAAAAATAATATAAGAGGGAGAAGGAAGGGGACCTCATCTTGGTGACACTCAATTATGGAAAGGGCTGGTGGGATTTCTTGATCCAAGCCATCAAGGAAGCCACATGGGGAGAAGTCTTTCACAATCCTCACCTTCCTTAGCCCAATGTCCCAACCACTAAAAGCTTTCCCCACTTTTCCTCCAAATGCTCTACACAAAACCTTCACAAAACCAAGATAACTTACACTATCAAATAATCGAATCGTTTTTCAGTGTCAACATTTGATAGAGCAACATGCAATTAACAGTACTAACTTTTACCGAGCACAAAAAAAGGAGAGTTAATTAGAGCAACTATATTTAGTACTCCTGGAGAAACCACTTATGATAGACCAAGAAGAATACTATCTATAGATTAGTTGAAACACTCTTCTAAGATGCTAATCTAACTATTCTAACAATAACAATACTGACTTTCGCCGACGAAAAAAATACCGAAACTATTTCTATTTCTATAAAGTACCTGGTGACCAAAGCAAATGCCAAGTACTTTCTTCCTCATAACATCTAGGGTTTGCAAGAGGAAGCAAAGCTTGAGAATCCAGAAGTCATTGGCATAAGCATCATATGGGCTGCCACTAACAATAAACCCATCATATTTTTGGAGCTCATCCATGTCTGGGAAATCTCCTTCAACAACTCTAAACAAGTCCCATCTCTCTCCCTCTTCTCCGAATGCTGCCACAAACACATTGAAGTACCCTCCATACACCTCCTTCACATACTCTGAGTCATTGCAAGCTAGTAAAAGAGCATATCTTTTCTCTCCTTCAATCCCCATTTCAAAAGCAAGCAAGAGAGAGTGAGTGAAAGCAAGTGACGATTGAGTACAGAGAGAGAGAGAGAGGGGAATGGATGGTTTGGTTTATGGAGTGTTTGAGGAAGGATGATCCTATTTATAAGAGGGGGGGACAGAAAAAAATGATGTACTCAAATTCCATAGGGATATAATTAAAGGAAACTCCCGTGTGTTGGGTGGATGTGATCATGCCTTGATTTAGCCGTATTATTGCTATATTAGTTAGTATTAAAGATAAACTATCTACCTAATAAAAC
>CM033791.1:39747881-39755381 GCA_019656835.1 Rhododendron ovatum
ACAAAGATGTGGGGACCACACAAACACAAGTTGAAAAGAGGGTAGAGATTCTTTTGATCCAAGGGTTGATATGTGTTCTCTAATTCTCTTAAGAAAAAATCCACACTATTACAAATATATTACAAAAATGCTATCAAAGGGTAGGTAGTGCTGTAGGCATGGGCAAACACTAGTCTATGTTATAAAACATACTCCGTAGCAGTTTTTGTCTACCCATACAAATCCAACACCCTCTACAACCATATCGAATTTTCAATAGATCATAGCTGTCCGATCGAGAGCATACTTCTAATATAAACCTCATAACTTTATGACTGATAAATTCTTTTGATTGATTGTTTTTAGGTTGTTTCCTTAAAAAACTTGATTATCTTCTTGAATTTAAATCAACTCAATAATTGATTTCTGTCTAAAGTTGATTTCCTTACATTCAATTTAATATTTGTTTTTAATTTGTTTCCTTTTAGGTTGATTTTCCTATAGTCATATACATAAAGAAAATAACAAAGGATCTTATGCATGCAACATGGTATTGGGTTTGAATTTGTTGGCTCAAATTTATGTGATTTGGATGATCATTGGTAGTGTCGTACACTACCAATGAAAATAGCGATGAGGGATCAAAAACAAAAACTTTTTATGATAAAAAACTTTTTTTTGCTCAAAATGCATTGCTTCGTACCTTTGGGCACGGACAATCCCTAGTACATGTATATACCACGATTAATGCATGTGTTATGAAAATGTCAACTGTCTGCATGTGTTTCAAGCACATGGATTAATTGATAACCTTAACCAATAAAATACATTGTTTAGCTCTTGCTCTACATTTATTCTCAATTTTCTTTTCTTTTTCCACCACATATGGGACCATAGGCATAAGGAATAGAAGATGCAACTAACGTTTGAGGAAGATGGCTGCTAATATATATTCTGGATCGATCATTTGCTTAATTCGGATACGATCGATAATGTTCCAAGGAATAAGATTCTGATCCAAACCGACCCTTTGAAACTTGCCCTCACGCCCACAATTAAAGTTGATTCTTGCCGTTTTTGCACAAGGGTTGCATTCCTTCTTAATTCTCATTCCCTAGCTACCATTCTCTTTTGAATTATAAGTGGAAACGAACAATGGAGTTGGTTATTTGTGGGGGTGAGAATAGCACGATTAAATAGAATCAGTAATATCCACAAGGAAAGATATATATTCTTGCGCTCATTTCTAGACGCCTTAATAAAGGAAGGAAATACGTGAGCAATTAAGAATCAAATCTTTCATACCTTTGAAAAAGTTGTCGAAGCAAATATGTGCCTAACAAAGAAATGTTGATATTGATTAGAATTTGAGTTCGGCAGAATACATAATTAAGATCTCCAAACACCAATATATTCTCTAACTTAATCAATTCACTATTGCCTCTGCTGTTTCCTCAATTGTACATGCATGTTGCGTTGAGGGCGGCGGAATGTCCTTGAGATGATTAATAAAATGTGATTCTTTTCCCATTTGTGGCTGTGGGACTCCCTTTCTTAGTCATGCATGTGATGTCATTAGTCGACACAAAGATTATGCCTTCATGATTGATATATAGATAAGATCACTAATATTTAATTAATAGTGTCCAATTAGTCATTCGGAAATACCATGCCTGACACGGTAAATTATGAGTGGTCTTAGAAGTGTGATAGATGCGCAAATGTAACGCTATAGACTTCGGGAACAATTCTTGGCCATTGAATAATTTTTGTGCAACAACCATCCAATTTTGCATTCGAGAAGAAAGAGAGTGAGAGTAACGAAACAGTACTACCTAGCTACTAATTTCTCGATCAAGTCTCGTAGTTTCAAGTTCGGAAAGCTTTGCAACTTTTGTAGTCTTCCTACTGGTTTATATTAGGGCTGCTTAAAAAATTCGGTGAACCGTGAAACCGGTCCGGACAGAACCGATTCGTATCTTTTGGATTTTGTCCGTGGATTAATGGTCCGGACACGAATTGAAAAATTAGAAAACCGTGACTCGCGGTTCGGTCCACAGATTTTCATTAGAAAACCGTAGATTAACCAAACCGGACAATGCAATATTTATTTTATATAAATAATATATATGTGTGTGTGTGTGTATATTTATATAATAAATTGTTAGTAATGTTAACATTTTTTTCCACTAATTTTAGTATTTTATCTTAATAATGGGATATAGTGTAGATGTACATAAAATATAGAAAATAAATCGTAGTTTTTTCGTATAAATTACGGATAACCCTAGTTGAGTTTCAGTAGTTCGTTTCTTTTCCGGTTCTTTTATGTTATGTAATATACTATAATGATACAATCCTACTTGTGTTTTAGATTCTTTTGAATTTGATTTCTGAAGTAAGCCTTTGGTAGTTTATGTAACAAATACTTTCTGGTGGTGTTAAACCTAATTCTTAATGTAACCTTCTTCCCTTTTTATTGTGGGATATATGCTTGAACTTTATTTTTTGCTAAAATCCGTGAATAAAATCGTAACTGATCCGCGAGTCACGAGATCGGATTGGAACCGGACCGTACGTAGGACTTTTGGTCCGGACACGGATTTCATTTTGTAAAAACCGTGACTAGCGGTTCGGTCCTCGGATTCCTAAAAATCAGAACCGAACCGAACCGAACCAGACCGCGAGCAACCCTAGTTTATATGGCTTTTGTAACGACCCTGATTTTTGGTAAATAAAAATTTCGTTAAATATTTAAATTTTATTGGATTTGCTACTAAAAATTTCTTTTTAATTTTTATAATTCGTCATAATTAGATTTGAAACTTATAAAATTATATCTTTCACGCCGAGCAATCTAGTCATTTTCTAAAAACAAGTATGCTTATAAAAGCATTTGTATATTTTCCTAACGAGTTAGATAAAATCTTTAAATCATATTTCTTGGCTAGAAATCCTACTTGACAAGTAGAGTTAGTTTCCAACCGATTAGTTGGAGGAACCGAACCACCGATTCACCTAGTTATAATACCCTAACCCTAATTGGATCTTTTAGACCATCTTTGAGCCTTATGAACCCCTCCAAACCCTATAGGACCATTAGACCATAGGAGTAATCATTTTCACTCCCATGACAAGTCATTTCAAACCCTAATTATTACCAATATTCATTTACCCCTTGGTCCATAATTGTTAGGGAAATTTTTGTCCCTTGGTTAATAGACCTTTGACTTGCCAATAAGCATGACAAGACAAGTCATTCATGGAATCTCATCATTTTGCTTCCAAAGGAAGCAAGACTTGTTTTGTCATGCATGCACACCTATATTCTAGCCTTAAACCTAATAACCCTAGACTTGCTTTCCTAGACACACATATATATGTACCAAAGAGAGAGAGAGAGAGAGAGAGAGAGGAGGGGAGGCTGGATGGGGAGAGAGAGAGGGAGTGTGTGTGTGTGTGCAAATTTGGACACTTACACAAGCTACTACATGACAACCCATGACTAGACCACTTTAAGTATGATCCTAGCCAATGATGTTATTTTTTCTTACAAGCCAACCCATTCTAAGATGTGACAAGCCATAGAACCTTCATTATAACCTAGGATTTGGCCTATTATTGGATTGTCAAGTGAGGAAAGGCTAAGACTTTGACTAAGGTCTTGAAATGACAAGACTATGGAACAAATCCATGGAGAAAAGAGAGGAGAGGGGGGGCCGGCCATATGGAGGAGGAGGGAGCCAAGGCTTGTGCCTATAAATAGCAAGCCCACTTCAAGTTTCAACTCACACCTTCACTTCCTTGCTCTCACACCTCTCTAAAAACCATTTCCATTTCCAGACAGCCTATTATCCTTCACAAATCTCCATTTTTCTCCTGCTTAGAGTAGTTTTTAGAACCAACTCCCTTCGGAAAAGTTGTAGAGCACTTCGAAACCTTTAAGTTAGACCCAAGAACCATCCCAATCGGTGAAGAAATGACAAAGATATTGACATCCGAAATTCAGTAAAAATCTCGGATTCTATTTCCAGACAGCATACTGTTTCCTTCTTAATCACCGTTTTTCTCCTACCTAAAGTAGTTTCTAGGATCAACTTCCTTCACGAAAGTTGTAGAGCACTTCAAGAGCTTTTATTTCGACCCAAGAACGATCATATTCGGCCAAATATTGACCGAGTTACTGCCATTCAAAGTTTGGTCCAGATTTGCGAGATTCACCGCCCGTAGAAAACTTCCAACTAGCTTATTCGGCCCCGACTAAGTTTCGGATCAAGGTAGATTTTCTCGACTCACTTCCCTCAGTATAAGTAGAATCCCTAGTCTACTAACTCTACGTACAAAATCGTATGTTGGAAAATAAAATGTCCGTAAGTTCAAAATATAACTTTCTTAATCGTTTTCTCTAAAGTAGATAAGGTTATCTATTGTTTATAACAATGGAATGCATGATGGTTAACGAACTTTTTTTCGCTAATGGCATGTTGGAATACTCGACTGTTAACTCCGAATAAACATATGTTGTTTAGAATTTCTCAAAAAGTAAGATAGAACGAATCTCGAAAGATATGATTTTTATGCTTGACTTGAAGTATTCATATTTTGATCTTTGAATGGTTTTGAGCATGATTATTAATATAGAATTGGATGATCTTGCTAATTTAGTTTCAAGATTACAATGAATGATTTATGTTTGTAAAAAAATCCTACCACGGAGTCTATGCATGAGAACGAGATACGAAAATCGAGAAAATAGAAACGTAACACCTAGGGTGTGGATAATGATGAGATGTGTTTTGAAACCGCAATGTGGTCGGATTTGGTAGCCCATTGTGTGTATGAAAACCCGCGATGAGGCCGGACTTGGTATCCCATCGTGTGGATTGTGAAAACCGCAACGTGACCGGACTTGGTAGCCCGTTGTGTGAATGAAAACCCGCAATGTGGCCGGACTTGGTAGCCCATTACGTGGATTTGTGAAAACCTCAATGTGGCCGGACTTGGTAGCCCATTGTGAAGATTGCCAATAGGGCCGGACGTGGTAGCCTCATTGGTAATGTAGCTTGGTTATCCGCGGAGAGGAGCCGATGCAAGTTTTGTGTGCCAATGGGAATCCGGTGCGGCGGAACCATTGTGAGGATACTCGAGAACCCGGAATAGCGGAACCGAGGTTGGGTGTGTTGAAAACGGATTTTTGAAATAATGAAAAATGGTGACACGGTCTACAATGAGTCGCGTAGGAGAAAACTCAGAAAATCATGGATACCAACGATATGAAGATAACGAATGTGGATGTGTCATTGTTATCCATTTATGCATGAGTTATGTGACAATCATGAGTTGTGTGCTATATATATGACCTGCTATTTGTAAGTTAATGGTTGGTGGGTATAGGATTATTCTATTAAGCTTTGTAGCTCACGGTGTTACCTTTGGTGACCCTGACATATTATATTGGTGGCGACGCCGGTATAATGTGTCAGATTCTATAGACGAACAGGGTGAACTCTACACCTTGGAGGCTTTTGGAGCCGAGGAGCTGGCCAGGATGGAGGAAGAAGTGAAGCAGTAGATAGGAATCTTAGTCTACCCTCCTTTTGTTGAATAAGATTACTCTTTTGAGATTATTCTGTAATATTGAGCCAGACTCTATTTAAATTTTCAATGAAATTGCCTATTTAACGTACCCAAAATTGGGGGCGTTACAGCTTTAGAGCATCCCCAATAGGGATGCATTTTAGAACCGGATGGATAGTTATTTTAGATGAAAAAAATAGTTAAAAGTTAGTTAGATGTAAAATAGAACCCACTCATCTCCAATGGTGAGATGTAAAAAAAGGATAACTAACTTTTCCTCCTCCTTAATTTTTCCCAACTTTCTTAACCCTAGTTCAAGTACCACTTCTGTTGAAAAATAATTTTGGTATCCAGTAATCGAGAACTTAAAAAAAAATTTATTTCAAAAAAAAAAAAAAACAAAACAAAGCCAACAGTCAAATCAAAGACCTGTTGGTTGAGATGTCACACCCAACCCAACTTTACTCTTTCTCTCTACGAACATAAACCCCCCTCTCAACCAGACGACCCCTCTCTCTCTCTCTCTCTCTCTCTCTCTCTCTCTCAAAAGATTGGGGAAATCTTGGCTGGAACTCGACAAGGGAAAGGGAAGGAGCACAACTGAGGGTTTCAAAATGAGCACAGCCAGCGAAGATGGTGATCTTCAGACCTACGCTGTCCATGGATCGTCATCAATCGGAGTCAGAGACGGTGATCTTTGGACCTGGAATCAGTTTTTGGCAAGCTTCCGGCATGTTCTTGCAATTCTAGCATGTTCTAGCAAATTCCGACGGCTTTCCGATGAAATCAGGTAACTCCGGCTGTCTAAAAATATGGTAGAATCAGTTGGGTAATGACCTGTCAATTTATAGCTGCAGCCAAAAGGGAATAAAAATATACATCTCTTTTTTCATTTGTGCTATTTTACATCTCCATTGGAGCCTATTTTTTTCCATCCGGGTTGTATTATAGGTATACAACCTGGAAATACATCCCCATTGGGGATGCTCTTAAGACTTGTGATTATGTAGAAGAGGGACTGTTGCTGGTGCTGTGACGATATTGGAAAAATGTCTCCATACATTTATTGTGTATATGTATGTTTTACTCTCTCTCTCTTTCTCTCTCTCTCTCCAGTACATAGCGAGGAATTGGGCCTATGAAGTGGATGGTTGCACTAAATGGACATGGAGGAATCAACAATTCTGGGAAAAATGACGACTCTCTCTCTCTCTCTCTCTCTCTCTCTCTCTCTCTCTCTCCAGTACATAACACGGAATTGAGCCTATGAAGTGAACGGCTGCACTAAATGGGCCTAGAGGAATCAACAATTTTAGAGAAAATGACGGCCAATGACGTATTTTGATAATTAATACCTGAGCAACTTTCTAGACGGTCCTGTCTAGGTGAAAAATAATCCACTTAGTCCTGTCCAAAGAGCTCATAGTTCAGTAGGTCATCTTCATTATTTTTGTTGACAAAAATACTCCTCGCAAAAAAAAAGGCGATTTGAGAGAGACAATTGAGACGATCCAGCCACCACCTTACCACCACCATCATGCCATCGCCGCCACCACAACGTCGCCACAACGCCGCCGCTACCACCGCCACCACGACGTCACCACCACCATGCCGCCGCCGCCACTACAACTCTGCCACCACCACTCCACCACCCCCACCACTACCGCCGCCACCACCACTACCACCACCACCACCACCACGACGCCACCACCTCTACCGCCACAATCACCACCACAATGTCGCCGCCGCCGCCGCCACCACTCCACCACCGCAATTAACAGTGTTAATTTTTGTCTAAATTAACACCCGGATTAACAGTGTTAATACCCGGATTAATAGTGTTAATCCGCCATGATTAACAGTGTTATTTTTCGTCTACATTCACACCCCAATTAACAGTGTTAATACCCGGATTAATAGTGTTAATCCGCTACGATTAACAAT
>CM033791.1:39760381-39822881 GCA_019656835.1 Rhododendron ovatum
GGGTGTTTTGTTGTCCACCCTTTTAACACCTAGGACCCACCCTTATACCCCGTTTGGGATCCCAAAAGGGAGGGGGTATTCTCTAATCAGAGGATTCCACTACACCAGCTAACACCGGCTGAGGGGGTGTTAGCCATGGGCTACCCTCCCCCAGTTGCTGTCGAATCCCCCCAAATTCCCTCTTTTTTGGACGAATTTATCCCTCCTAATCTCCCTTTTCCACCATGAGGTACCCATTTCCTGTCACAATTCTTCACCAAAATCACAGATCACAAGCAGTCGGATATCACCCCACAACCACCAGAGCCACCACAAAACGCCACCACAACTGCAAAATTGTAATAACCACCAATTTCGAATTTCAAACCCCAAATTTTGAAAACCCTCAATTCAGAGAGAGAGAGAGAGAGACGATCTAAGTACCTAGTACCGGCGAAGGAGAGAAGGCGAGATTGGAGGTGAAAGGCGGCGAGCGGTGGTAGACAATGGAGGGCTGCTTCTTCTTCGTCTTCTTCTTCTTCTTCTTCTTCTCTCTCTCTCTCTCACTGGGGATACAAAGTAAAAACAATGGGTGAGTCAGGAGACCTGGGTTCGATAAGAACAAGGGAAGGAAGATTATTGTGTGCACCACACTGCACACATGCACATGTGCTATTAATTATACATCCCACCCTCAATCAATTAAAATGCATATATAAGTAAATTATAAATATAAATTAAAGAAGGGTATTACAAGCACTTAAAAAAAATAAATTTATAAAAAAACACTTCAAAACAAAATTTAATTTTTTATACTTATTAAATTAATTAATTTCATTGAATTTTGTAATTTTATATTTAATTTGATGAATAATCTAATTTAATATTGTATAAGGACAAAAGAGTCATTTAATAACTTTTTACATCATCGCTCTTCCTTATACCCCATATTAGTCCTCCATTTAAACAAAGTATTATTTAATCCCCTTTCTCTAATACCTCATCCAAACAACCTACTATTTAATATCCCCTCCATAAACTTCACATCAATTTGGGTCATCCCTTATTAAACAATACCACCTACTATCCAATCCTCCCTTATTACATAACACCTCCAAACTTAATCTCGCATTCAAACGAGCCCTTAAGTGCTACTCCAGTAATTTCCATTACAAACAAATACAATGAAGAAAGAAGAATAAGAACGAGCAGGACTATGGCCAGAGAAAAAAATCGAGAAGAAGATGAGTGACGTTTATATTGGGGTATATTATATTTTTTGTGGGGTTTTCCATGTTGAATACATGTATTTGGTTTTAAAAAGTTCATTTATTGACTTTTTCTTTGATTTTTGTTTACAATTATTAAAAACCTCGCTTTCGAAGATCGTCTTAGACCTCCAAAATTTCAGAGCCTGGTCCGACCATCATTTTGCCAATTTGATGTCTCAACTGGGTGCATCATTGTGGCCAAACCTTCACCAGTTGTCAACATGGTCGTAATAATATTCTTTAATCCGTCTTTTATGGGATAGGAAGATGAGGTATTGCTATTCCTTGCTACAGAATAAAAATGTCTGCTTGAATTATAGATTTGCAGACAAATTTAGTCAATGCTGGAAAATTTAAATACATAGACTTTAACTTTTTTTTTCTTTTCTGTTATATCATTTTCGAATCTTTGATAAGTACGTTTATCTTTGGATTTTATAATTTCCTTCGCAAATCTGCAATTTTAACAGGGTCTTAAACCACATACAGAGAGAATTTAATTTGTTATTTGTTACGAGACACATATATATCTACTACTTGTGCACGTTGTTGTCAAATCTAAAAAGATACTCCAATGGAAGATTTTGAGAATTATTATTATGAAAATGATGATATGGGGATGATTGTAGGAGTTTAGAATGTTGATTTATGCATTCACTTTTTTAAAGCAAATGTAGCAAATGGCATTTTGCCAACAGCACAAGATGGGCTAAACTACAACAAATACGTCTATGTTCAAATGCCTTCACCACCTTTTTTGGATTAGACCTTAATTGATGCAATCCATTATCGTGTTAAAAGTGACATTCGAAGTAGGTGGATGATCGGATCAAAAAAAAAAAAGGTAGTGGGATGACAATTAACGTGGATCAACATAAGGTCCCCGTTTCGCTGATGTTCTTATTTTTTAAATATTTATTTTTTATTTTACGAGATAGATCATTTTTTCACAATACATTATCACCTTTAATTAAAAAAATAAGTACGCACTTATTTTTCTTAGCGGAACAAGGCCTTAGTCTAGGTATTCTTTTGAGATTTACGAAAATATTGTGGAAACTTTATATCCATCTCAAAATTAATTGGCAATAAGTGGAGAGATCCCAAATATTATTAAGTGATCATTCATTCCACTTTCAAGCAAGGTGAGATTCTGTTTCTTTAACATATACCCGAGACATGATGTCATTTAACGGACTTAAGTGATCAACTAAGGGGTTTGGCTGAATTCTAAGAAAGGCAAACATTAATTCAAACCTTGAAGCCACCGAAGGATTTGTCCGGTCTTTAACTTCAAGGTTCCGAAATTAGTTGAAATGCACACAAGCTGACACGAACATTCGATTATCATAAAAAAAAAGAAGGGGATTGTATATGGTCTTAAAAAATGTACAGTGAATCATATACTACTATATATTATGCGCATTATTCGTCGTACGTAGTTGATGAGCTCCAGTACGAAAAGGGCAAAAAGGCGATGTAGCTAGTTGCTACATTAATGGATCATAATTCATTAGATCATGAGCCATGTCGCCATCAATTTAGAAGAAAAAGACTCTGAACAAGAGATAAAAGGTGAACATGTGAGCTCGCATCTAGTCTTAAATTCAATGAAATCTAGCTTCACTTATTGAAACTCTTACACTATCTATGAATAGGAATATGAATATAATTGGTTATTACTATTACGATAACTATTGTCTATTTAATGTACGTTTTGTTTTGGGGAGGGAGTGAAAGTGAGGGGATGGGGGGCTTGAGAATGTGGAGGCACGGGTGGTGTGTGTGGTGGGTGCCTTTTGCTTTTTCAAATCCCAATGGCTTTATGGCTTTTTTCTTATATTTTAAAGTATTTCGGCCGGTTTACGCGTATTTTTATAAAGTACGGGAGTCAATCATACCGCTCACTTGTAAGATAGAATTGTAATTAAAATCAAAACAAAATTCTATATGAACCAACCATAAAAAACTATATGAGAGATTTCGAACTTGAGATCAAAGCCAACTCTTTAGAAGTAATAGGTTTACAAAAGTGTTACACACACGACGGTTGTGTAAAACACAACACACAACTAATCTCTAGCCGTCCATTGTTGTAATAAATGGTCAGGATTCGTTCAAACTCTTTCCCATAAAAGTTCAACTTTTTCTTGGAAGGGTTTTTTTAAAATCTAGAACGTTCAAATACATCTAGACGATCAGAATTACGCACACAACCAACACAATGATTGTGCAGGTAGCATTTTTGATGGGCTTAATAGCTTGTTTGCCACCACAATGTTTTTATGAGGTGAAAGGGCAAGCAGCCAAGGTGGAAGGATCAATTCCACCGCATGGAAGAAGGAATAAACGCACCCCAACAAAGATTTCCTTTCTCTGCGTATCTTATAGCTCGATTTACACCTTATCTTATACAATATATATATATACCAATATTTTATGAGACAAAAGCCTTAATCTTGTCTCTTTGTCCTAACCCTTCTCATTATCATTGTCTTCACATACTTTAGTACTGAATTCAAAATTTGTCTTGCCTTGGGTTACTCGTCTTCGGGGAAAAATGTAGAACAAAAATGCACTAATAGAGAGTGCACATAACTAGGGACTTACGTGGTTTCTTTTGGTGAGGAGAATTTAAAAAAAAAAAAGAAAGAAAGAAAAAGAAAGAGCCGCAGAAGAAGCAAAAGCGAAAGAAATAGGAAAAAGTTGAGGCAGTGCTTAATTTTTGTGTTTCTTAATTTTGGTGCAAATAGATTAAAATAAATAAAATCAGTATACTTTTTTACTGTTTAGTTTCACAGTATAACTCAATCATTAGTATTCTTTTAGAAATTTAAATAAAAATGTTCCCTTTTTTTTTTTTTTTCAAACATTACATTTAACGTTTACCAATACATAGGAATTAATGAATTTGGAAATAATGCCTAAAATTCCTTCCTGGTAGGTTGGGTTGATAAACAGTCAACAAATTAAGCAAATTTTATTTAAGGTGGAAATATGAGAAGACCCTAACCCTGTGTTATATCGATAATTCTAAATGTTAGGATAATAAAACTGTTAGTCTGCTTCATGTGGTCTATTTTGTAAAGTTGATAAACTTAGATGCCAAATCACTACAGCATTATCAAAAAGTTATAATTTCACATGATACAACATTAAAAAAAAAAATTATAGTTTGGATTTTAACCCAATCGATGTATAGGGATATTACGATTATTGTATTATTTTGCTCATACAAATGCAGACGATTAATTCTGAGCATTAAATAAAAAAGCTAGAGACAATAAAGAGATTTTCCTAAATTAGCTAATCAAATAGTAGCTCACGCTCGACAAGGACAATAACAAAGCTCACCATTAGAGATGCTATGAGCGGTAATGAGCCTATCAAGACCTACCAATATTGAATGCTGAAAAGGAATGCAGCTAATCATGTCAATTTCAAAAGTAATTAATTTTGTAACACGGCTTTCAGAAAATCTAGTTAGCGGATTTTAAAAAATAATTTTGAAAAACTTTCGAAATTCTTATATTGAGATAGAGCATGAGAAAGATATTTTTCGTACTCCAAAAGTGCTCTATAAAAAGGTTCCATCAAACCAAAAAAAAATTACAGTACTTTATCTTATTTAAATATTAATTTTATGAAAAGAATACTTTGAACAATTCACTATAAACACTGCACAAGAAAACCAAAAAAAAATAATTTTGGAATCAGAGTTTGCAAATCAGTTTAGGCGAAGAAATAGTGAAATAACAGCAGTAATAACCCAAAGGATATGTCGTGAAGCTAAAGCCAGAATTTAAGAGCTTGCTCTATTCTGAATTGGTGGTCCGAAACTTTCGAGTACTGCTATAGGCACGTATGCATTTTACATATTATGTACATATGAATTTTGTGGGACCCATTTTGGATCGTGCAAAAATGATTCGAACTATCTATTATTTATAGAATATTTTTTTATGGAGCCTTATAAAAAATAAGCTCAATCCAATGTACGTAAGGATTTTTTTGGAATGCGTAGGGACTAAACTGAACAGTTAAGTAGTATTGCCCTTACAAATGTAGAAAAAATCCTTATCGATATCGGATTGAGCTAATTTTTTACGAGACTTCATTAAAAATGTTTTAAAAATAATGGGTTGTTTGAATAATTTTTGTGGGATCTGAAGTGGAATCCACAAAATTCATATGTACATAGTATATACATTCTCATGTGTACCCCTAACTTTATTGAAAACTTTGAAGGTGAATGTTTTGTTCATAGGGATTTTGTCATTCGGAATTATTAATGCGTTCATATATTTTTCCATCATTTACCAAATCCTATTTTAAATGAGTCCCACTACTAAATAATGAAATTAATCCTTTAAATGATAGTCGAGATACATATACAAACTAAAAAGAAATAGTATTACGAAAATAACAATGCTACAAACACAATGCTAAAACATAACTCCACGCACAAATACATTCAAAGCCATTCGATTCACTGATTCACATAGTTATGCCTAATTATTGTATTTTAAATTTGTGTTTGTAAGCTTTTTGTTACGAAAATACTAGTGCTAATAAAAATACAAAAAAACACAGTACGTACTACGTACCATATGCACAAGCCATAATAATGAGGATTTGAAACAGAGAGAGGCATGCCCCAAGTCCCCAGTCCAGTCCAGTCCAGTCTTCATATCTTTTAGGCTATCAAAAGGAACAAAAAAAATAGACAGCTGAGTGCTTTTTCGCTTCCTTCCTTTCACATCAAAATCTCAGAAAAAATCACCCCCCACCCCTGCAAATTTGTTTCCCTGAATTGCTTGCCTTCCCCTCCTGGTCTTCCTCTATATGTTTTGGCTACAACAAGAAATTGTATCAATGGAGGGAGAAACTACTACTTGTATGGAGGATTTTGTGTATATGTAGAGAGAGAGAGAGAGAGATAGTATCAACTTCTGTCACTCTCAAATTCTGCGCTTCCCACCACACCCCCTCACTGACAACTCGTACCATCCTCACCTGATTCGTCCCCTCTCCTCCTTTTTTTTTTTTTCTTTTTTCTTTTCTCCTCTCTATAATTTCACTGCAGTACACCCCAGCAAAAATAGTGTGAGAAACGAGTAGATAACGTGAGAGAGAGAGACTGTTCAAAAAAAAACGAGAGAGAGAGAGAGAGAGTACCAAACCCACACTCATGGCGATTGTATGGGCTTTGGTTTGCCTTCTGTTTCTTGCAACTTATTCCGTCTCATTTGAAGGTCGAAACCCCGAAGGTAACAAGTACTACTAATATTCAACGAAAAACAAACTTCCCCGCTTGTTTAATTGTTTTTTGGCTATTAATCTTCCTCTCTTTGTTTTTTTCCTTTTTTTTTGATTTTGGTAGTTGAAACGTTGATTAAACTGAAGAATGGTTTAATCGACCCTCGGGGAGTTTTAAGCAACTGGGATGAAGACTCCGTAGACCCATGTAGTTGGGCTATGATCACTTGCTCCCCTGATAATCATGTCACTGGACTGTCAGTATTTATTTGCTTCATCAACATCATTATGTATATTGGGTGTATTTGTAGATTTTGTGCATTTATCTCTTTTTTTCTTGGGTTTAACAGAGGAGCTCCAAGCCAAGGATTATCAGGGATATTATCTGGGATGATTGCCAATCTTACAAATCTTCGCCAAGTGTAAGAAATCAGAGCATTTATTTGTGCATCAATCTACATATACATGGGTTACAAAATAATGTACTTATTTTCTATGTTTTTCGATCATGATTTTCTCGCCCTATTTGTTTTTTCTTTTATCTCTCTAGCTTCGATTTTAGTGGTCTGACATGGGTTTTGCGTGTATTGGGGCAGTTTGTTGCAGAACAACAATATCTCCGGCGCAATCCCAGCGGAGATTGGAGCTCTTTCGAACCTTCAGACTTTGGATCTGTCCAGTAATCAGTTCTCCGGTCACATGCCGGAGTCTCTGGGCCTATTGAATGGTCTTCAGTATCTGTTAGTACTCTGTGTGTGTGTGTGTGTGTGTGTGTGGAGAATAGGGGTGATACTGATAGACGAGGCGAGCAGCTGGTTGTTAAAGTTGGGTTTGAAATCTTAACGCGAGCTTTAAAAGATATGTTCAAAGTTAGCTTGTTTATGGGACAAACCGGTCTCAAACAAACTTTAATCGAGCGGAATACGAGCTCATCCTCGAGTAGCTTTTTTTTTTTTTTGCAATCATAAAATGAATGGACCGAGTAGTAACTTGTTTAAACTTGGTTGAAAGCTTAACGATCTTGAAGGGACTTCTAACGAACAAACATGAGTTCAGACTCGAGACTCAAGTTACTTGGTTCGGTTATCTCGTAGTGGATAATTAGTACCTTCGATGTGGGTTTTTCTTTTCTCAGTTGATTGCTTATGTTTCTGGTTTTCCTGTATCACTGTTTGTGTGACTGTGTTGTTTTTTGTCATGTAATGAGTAGGAGATTGAACAACAATAGCTTGTGTGGAGCTATTCCTTTGTCTTTAGCCGAAGTCCCACAACTTGCTTTCTTGTGAGTATGGCTTCCCCTGGGTTTTCTCTGCTCTCCGTCTATATCATATTGATCTTGTTTGTTTTTTCCCTCACGTTCTTAAAATTCGAAACTATTTTTTCCGTGTTGCTTTTACCAAATCTGAGTTTTTAATATTTTTTTTTCAAGATGTGAATGATTGGTCTTCTGTTTCTGAAAACTCCCTTTGATATATCAGGGATTTGTCTTTCAACAATCTCAGTGGACCCGTGCCCAAATTTCCCGCAAGAACATTCAAGTATGGCCTCTCTCTCTCTCTCTCTCTCTCTCTCACACACACACACACACACACACTCTTTGTGTTTTTAAAATTTTCAGTTTCTGATATTGGTTCTATATACAGTATTGTGGGTAACTCACTGATTTGTGAAAGCCACTCGACTGAAGGTTGCTCCGGATCGGCCTTTCCTATTCCTCTCTCATTTTCTCTTGGTTCATCCTCTGGTCTGTCTTTATCCATCTGTTTCCCTCTTTACTTCAAGCAATTTATACTTTGCTAAACTTTTCTTATACAATTCTTTCAGGAAAACACAACTCCAAGAAACTAGCCACTGCACTTGGGGTTAGCTTAAGCTTTGCCTCTCTCATCCTCATAGCGGTTGTCTTCATATATTGGAGGAGAAAGAAATTGACTAAACATTCAATTCTTAACATCACTGGTAAGTTACCGACAATTACCTTTCAAAAGATAGATTGATATGTAAAATTTAGGTGTCTGTTTAGTACTCTTTTTGTTTTGTTCAATTTTTTGTTGTTTTGTTTTGTTTTGTGCATTAGAATTGAAAACTGTGAATTGTTTGAAAGCACTGTTGTCTGTTGTTTGAATATAGTTTTCTTTTATGTACGCAAATAGTTTTTAAAAATTCAGAAACATCTTTTTAGTGGATCCAGTGGACTATCTTGGGTAAATCTTCCGCTAGATGAGTTTTCGAAAACATTTGTCTAAACTAAGTTGAGTTTCCCAGAAAACGGAACCAAAAACAAAAACAATGCAAACGGTCTCTTTTTTTCTTCTCAAGTACATAGACCCAATTTCTACGTGAACCTTAAACAGGTGTTTAACTTTGTTGCAGACTTGCAAGAAGAGGGTCTGATGAGCTTAGGAAACCTCAGAAACTTCACATTTAGAGAGCTCCATGTTGCCACAGACTACTTTAGCTCTAAGAATATACTTGGCGCTGGTGGTTTTGGAAATGTTTACAAGGGAAAGTTGGGGGATGGCACATTGGTGGCCGTGAAACGCTTAAAGGATGTGATTGGAACGGCTGGGGAATCACAATTTAGGACTGAATTGGAGATGATTAGCCTTGCGGTCCACCGGAATTTGTTGCGCTTAATTGGATATTGTGCCACCCCAAATGAGAGGCTTCTGGTGTATCCTTTCATGTCCAATGGCAGTGTGGCCTCAAGGCTTAGAGGTTAGTAACTCTCTTACTTCCTTAAAAAGATTGTCACTCTTAGCCTGCGTTTGGATCATGAATTTATGAAGAGAACGGAAAAGGGTGAGGAAGATATTGAATTTGAAGAATCTAAATTTTGACTACCCTATAATGTTTCTTTACCTTCGCAAATTCTTGATCCAAACAGAAAATTTCCGTACATTTTTGTCAACAATCACAATTTTTGAGCATGATTCCTCTACTGTTCTCATAGGAGTACTTACTGAACTATGAATTGTGGTACTTTTATCAGTTTTTAGCTTGTTGCTATGGACCACTATGGGCTAAGACCCCAGACGTTTGTATTTCGAGCTTCTATCCCTATAGGTTGGAGCTTGGACCATGCTTTACAACTTTAGAAGAATTTGTGGTTGCAGAAATTTATTTGTTTTTGTTCCTACCTAAACTTTTCCCAGGATGCCAATTTCGGGTTGAAGTTGGAACAAATTTCCTAATTCTGGTACTTCTGATTCGTTTCAAATGGAAAACTGAGTATCTGAACTAGCCAACTTGGTCTAGTGGATGAGCTTTGACAGATGGCAGTTATCTTTATCCAGTTTTTTATCACCAAATCTCAATTTGGACTGACTTCATTTTGATCCGACTGTTCTCTTTCACATATCTAGCATATTCTTTATCCTCTTTTGACCTGGCATTCTTACCATAAAGTTTTGCAAATGGAGTCTTGAATTTTATCTGTTCACTTTTTTGGATTCTTTTCTGCACTTATCCACTGATATGGTTGTGATTAAGATACGAAATGACTGTGGAATTGCAACTCAACCTGTAAAAGAATTTCAACCGAATTTTACTATAGATTGACCCAATATTTGGTATAGATTCTAAGTTTCTTAGTCTCAATGAAACTTCAAGGCATTTGTTAAAATGTAAGAGTAAATGGAATTTAACTGTTTAAATCAACCATATTTTGGATTTAAGTTGACTTATCACTTAACAATGGGGCCTGCTTGAGGCACCAAAATTGAATGCAAGCATTGCATTTGAATGTGGCCACATTGTTTTGCTTTCTAGCTGGCTTCAATAGTATTCAGGGTGTTTTCACTCCATGCAATAGCTTTATTAGTGACTCGTGATGGCTTTGAAAGACTTCACATGGGATACAGAAGTTTTTTCTAGCATGTTAACAAAACCCACGATATGGTTTTGATTGTGGCAGAAAAACCAGCTCTAGATTGGAACACTAGAAAGAGAATCGCAATAGGAGCTGCACGAGGTCTTCTCTATCTACACGAGCAATGTGATCCAAAGATAATCCATAGAGATGTGAAGGCAGCTAACATACTGCTAGATGACTACTATGAAGCCATTGTAGGTGATTTCGGCCTTGCAAAACTCCTTGACCATGCTGATTCCCATGTCACCACAGCTGTCCGTGGTACTGTAGGACACATTGCACCAGAGTATCTCTCCACGGGACAGTCGTCCGAGAAGACGGATGTTTTTGGATTTGGTATTCTCTTGTTAGAGCTCATCACTGGGACGAGAGCTCTTGAATTTGGCAAAACAGTTAATCAAAAAGGAGCAATGCTTGATTGGGTAAGAACACTACCTAATGACTTAATCTTAAACCAAGAGAGAGATCTTTCATACTTGCATGAGATCATCGCATTGCAGCTTTGACTTGATGTATACTATGCTATTTCCTGTCTTTGCAAAATGTTATTGATTCCGCAATCTCATGGTGAACCCGTTCAATCTTGGATGCTTCATTTCATTTTTGAATCCAAAGAATAGTTATTAAGTTCTTGTCTGATCAAGCATCAATCCGGAATCCCCTTTGGTATGAAATCATCAAGAATAGAGGAGAAATTATAAACTTGATACTGTACTGCTCAAGACGTTATATTTTCTGATTCGAAATTTGGGTCTCTTTCAGTTTCTTCTCATCAACCAAAGAAGCTTAACGGATCCAAAAGAAAACAAACAAATAAGCTTAACATGTTCTATTAGGGATCATGAAGGTAGTTGTTATTGGACTGCTGCAGCTAGTTTCTTTTTTCTATTGCTTTTCTAGCGCGTCTTGATCTCTTATATCTATTCATTTCAGTCGTGACTTGAAGCTTGCGTCTTCAAATTGACAAACAAAGCATGCTGTGTTTTTCAGGTGAGGAAAGTGCAGCAAGAAAAGAAATTTGAGCTGCTGGTGGACAGAGAGCTAGGGAGCAACTACGACCGGATAGATGTCGGAGAGATGCTGCAAGTTGCTCTACTTTGCACCCAATACTTACCGGCCCATCGCCCCAAGATGTCCGACTTGGTCCGCATGCTCGAGGGTGATGGGCTTGCTGAAAAATGGGCTGCCTCTCACCACCTCACCACTGATCCAACCACAAACTTCTTCCTTTCCAACAAGCACAACAAAGCTCAGTTTTATTCAAACCCCGCCACAAGACATGATGATGGCGATGATCATGACTCTTCGAGCGTGTTCGGCATGATGAGTGGTGATGAACATGATTTTCATGCCATGGAGCTCTCTGGTCCTAGATAGAGGAGGTTGGCTAAATGAAAGATAGAAGAAGAAAGTGGATTCTTTGAAATTCTTTAGCAAAAGTCAGTAGTAACTTTGTTCTTGGAAAAGCAAAAGGAAAAGGGTAAATAGGGCTAACTCTCTCTTTCCCATCTCTTACTTTTGGTAGTTCCCTTTGGGTATGTATATGTTGCTTGTGTCTTAGGCCTAAGACACTCTTCTTGATTGGATGGGTTCAGTTGAAGTGTAAAACTTAGTCTCTTTTATCTGTAGATGAAATTAGTTTGTATCGACACATGGTGTAAATACCCTTGAAGTCCCTCCAATAGCAGTACAAAGGTAGAAGAACCTTTTTTTTTTTAGTAGGATTTGGAGTCTGTTGGGGCTGGGTATCTGTATGCCCTTGAGATGCGCTTTTACACTTCCGTTCATGCACACGTACCATTATGTGACTTCGATCCCAACAACACCCTCGAGTTGGGAAAGAATCCATGCCAATGGGGATCCATTTACATTATAGGCATGATGGAAGCATAAGCATATTAGCATGAATACAAAAATACAACAAAAGCATACTAGTATCAATGATTTCCTTCTAGTAATTTTTTGTCTGGTTTTTTTTTTTTTTTTGGAGTGTACAATGCATACTGGAGGTAGGAGAATGATAAGGTGCTCTGCCCTAAGTGTGTGAAAGAGTGAGAGTGAAACAGAAAGCAAAAATTTTCAAAAAAAAAAAAAACAGAAAGCAAAAGGGAATTCCACATTTTTTGACCAAAAAGTTGGCACCCCCCACTGTTTTTGCCCGTCTTTTTTAGCAACATGGGTAGTGTGAATAAAGTGTGAGCTGTTGATGGTCTTTTTCAAACTTGATGCTTTTGCAGGTTCATGCGCTTCTTGCTCTGTTGCTCTTTTCACCCTTTTTTTGACCCTATCTTTTTTCAAGCTTTATCCAAATTGCAAATCTATAATTCTTCCAAATATTTCAAGTTTTTCTTGAAAGTCTGTAGCTAAAAATATCGTGCGGAATGCAATACAGTAAGCTGTTTTTGTAATGCGTTTATTTATTTTGGTTGCGTTGTTGACTTTATTTATTTCAGCCCATTTGATAATTAAAAAAAAAAAAAAAACGAGATTAGTTTTTCCTCGATCGGGAAAGTGGGTAGTAACTACAACAGACGAAAAATAGTACTCCGTAGTATTTAATTGAAAGAGTACATGTACAAAACTATTAAGGACATATATCATTTAGAAATAAGTTATTTTCACACTCATTTAACCGAACAATTTAAAGTTTTATTCAATCTCACCAAAATCTACACTAATTTTTTTTAAAAGATTTCTAAAGTTAGTGATATTGGTCTAAAATATGACTCACAAAAATAAACTTAGCAACCCCTTAAAGAATAACCAAACTTTGGCATTTAGATAATCAAAACTAGCAATTTTTTTTTCTCCCAAACAAGATTTCATACATCTCTATATCTTCGTACCTTATATGTTGATTGAAAATATGTACAATGATTTATCTAGTTTTATTTTTTAATATCTATGGTGAGAAATTGATATTGCCTTTCACACGCGACAAACAAAATAGAATATTTGTCCACCCGGCGTAGAACTTCTGTGTCCGTCCTTGGTTGTTCCTCGTTAAATGTATCTCTTCTTCTTGTACTTAAGTTGTTTTGTATCCCCACTACTCTTTG
This sequence comes from Rhododendron ovatum, assembly GCA_019656835.1. Classification (NCBI taxonomy): domain Eukaryota; kingdom Viridiplantae; phylum Streptophyta; class Magnoliopsida; order Ericales; family Ericaceae; genus Rhododendron; species Rhododendron ovatum. The sequence continues at coordinate 39,773,824 of CM033791.1, forward strand.
ATTTCCTCCACACACACACATAAAAAAAACAGAATATTTTTCGTTGGGTTGAGAAATTTCATCATGTGAGATGATAATGAGAATGTGAGGATTTGAAGAGCATAACCTATTCAATATTCCATTTGCTTTTCCTTTTTCTACAAAATAACTTTTCAAGGTTGCATGCACACAAATAGGATCTTCATTGAGAATTTATCGAAAATTTCAACACACGTTTGGATGTTATCGCGAGTCCAAAGGCATACCAAATTTAACAGAGGAGATTTGCGGTGTAGACAACAACCAAGAGAACTGTACCGTTGCTAAGACTAAAATTAGCATCTCTGTGATTCCTATATATGTATATGTCCACCCCACCATCCCTGAAATGGCCAATCTCCCCACCCACAACCGCCGCCTGCGACAGCCCGATCATCCCCTTTTCATACCCCGTCCAAAATCGACAAAAAATGCCCCCGAATTTCTATTTCAACATCCATCTAATCATTGTCTCGCCCTTATCCCTCTTCGTTGTCCACCTACCCTCAAACGACGCATAGACCACGTCTGTGAAAATTTCTTCTGACTCCCGACCTACCATTGTCTTTGCCAATTTTTGTCTCACAAAAAGAGGCCATGTCTCGCTCGCCGTCTCTAAGTTCTGTCACCACCTCCTCCACGACCTTGACAAAAAAATTCACGTCTTAGTTTCTTTCTCGTTTGAATAGATGCTCTTCTATATTATATCGCAATACAGCCTGATGAAAACGGCAAGATATGCATTGCTGAAGATCCCAAAATACTCCCCAAAGCATCTCATACCATATCCAGGTTTGATGAACTCTCACATATATCCTCGATCAAAAGAATCTTACTCATCCCCACTCCCGACCGTTTCGGTATATATTTTTCAAATTGCGAACCAAATCCCTCTGTATCGATGGACGTACATCGATACAGAGGAGTTCGGTTCACAGTTTGAAATATATATACCGAAATGGTCAGAAGTGGGGACAGGTAAGATTCTTTTGAGCGAGGATTCATGAGAGAGTTCATCGAACCTGGATATGGTATAAAAGGCTTCTTGGAGTATTCTGGGATCTTCGGCATTGCATATCTTACCGTTTTCATTAGGATATATTGTGACATAATATTGAAGAACATCAATATTCCAACAAGAAAGAAACTAGAACGTGAATTTGTTGTCAAGGTTGTGGAGGTGGTGGTGACAGAAACATTAGAGATGGCAAGCGAGACATGGCCTTTGTTTGTAAAACAAAAGTCGGTCAAGACAATGGTGGGGCGGGAGTCGGAAGAGATTTTTACAGATGTGATCTCTCCATCGTTTGAGGGAAGTTGGACAACGAAGAGGGTTAGGGCGAGGATAGTGATTGGATGGTTGATCAAGCGTCGTAGGCCATTGTGGCTGCACTGGCTGGAGGAGATCGATTGTGTTTCTATGAACTTTACATGTACATGTGTTAGAAGAAATCATTTTCTATGTTCTTTAATCACGAGTTTCACGCCCTATTTGTCATTTTTCTTTTAGTCTCTCTTCGATTGCGGTGGTCTGACATGGGTTTTGCATGTATTGTGGAAGTTTGTTTCAGAACAACAGTATCTCCGGCCAAATCCCACCGGAGATTGGAGCTCTTCCGAACCTTCAGATCCTGGATCTGTCTCAGTCCAGTAACTGGTTCTCCGGCCACTCGTGATATCATTTTTGTATCTTTGCATCTGTTTTTTTTTTAATCTTTTCTATGTTTCTATTTATTTTCCTTAAATTCCTTCACGAATCTACAATGTTAACAGCATATGGTCCCCCTTTTTTTTTTTTTTTTTTTTGGGTAAGTTAATATTTTTGATTGTTAGAGTAAGAATTTAATTCATTGATAATAAATATTACAATTCATCGTGTGCATCTAATACAACTGAAAAAAGACCTAATGCACATGAGTGCGATAAACAACACATCAAAAATGAATCAAATGATGGAATTTGATTTGTTTTGAGACGTATCTACTGCTCGTGCATGTTATCGTCAAATCTACAAGAGAGAATATAAGATTTGAGACATATCATGATAATGAATTAAAGCTACCTTTTAGTTCTAATGGCCTTTTTAATCACATTGATCGAAATATCAGGTGGCTTTTAAGTACATCCATTGGGTCATCGGATTCTTTGGGAGGCTAGATGATTGTACAAGCTTGGAGTCCAAACTATGGGGACTATTTAGAGGACTCGAGATGATTCAACAAGGAATGGAGGCTATGGAACTGCTGCAATTGACTTGATTAATGGAGATCCACCTGAACATTCTCCACACATAGTTCTGATTAAAGAGTGCAAAGCCCTTGTGGAGACCATGGAATGCACATTGTGGCACATGCTCAGGGAAGGCAACCAAGTGACCGACGGACTCGGCAATATGAGAGTCGATCAAGAGAAGAAAATGGTGTCTCATATCATTCCACCGATCTAATTCCACTCCTAGAGGCGGACATGCGAGAAATGGCCTTAAAGAGAGTTTAGTTGTTTTTATATATCTGGTGTACCAAAAATAAAAATTTGTAGTGTTAGATGGACCTTGGCCCAACACAGTCAATAGAGTATGGATCCTATATTTGTTTTGGAAATTTTTTATGATCGCGGTTGCCTTTGCACATGGTTCGGGGACATGATGGGTCCAGTGGGCCTACGCATACAAGGCCCATTCTTGTTGTGATTTTTTTTGTTGGAGGCCATGCACATGGGTTTTGAGACGCAAAACAAGCAAGCCCGAATCATTCAAGTTTTTCTTGAGAGTCTGTAGCTAAAAATTTCATGCGGAATGTAATGCAATAAGCTGTTTTGTAAAGAGTTTATTTATTTTGGTTGCGTTGTTGACTTTATTTATTTCAGCCCATTCGATGCAAAAATTAGTTTTTCCTCGATCTCACTTAGTTGACAGTTAGTAACTACAACAGACGAAAAATATAGTACTTAGTTAAAAGAGTACATGTACAAAACTATTAAGGACATGTATATCAATAAGTTTTTTCCACTCTTATTTAACTAAACAATTTGAAATTCTATACAGGGGTGTTTCCACTGATCTACAACTTGTAGACTACAATTTTTGTGTTTATCCTTATTCATATTTTTTTAACGTTTGTTAGTTTTGCATCAAGCTTTTATGTATTATTGGTTTGTCTCGACGAGAAAAATCGGAAAAGTAATTTTTTTTTGACTTTTTCCCAATTCTTTTGGGAAATACCTTAGAGAGAGCTCACAAAGTCAGCTTTTGGATTTTTTCTTGGATATTTTAAAAAATACTTGTGTAAAGATCATATTTTTTTTATTTTTTCCATTTCTCTCATAGAGACGAACAAATAATACATAAAAGCTTGACGCAAAATTAACAAATGTGGGAAAAAATTAAATAAGGACAAATGAAAAGTCTGTGGTCTATAACTTGTTGATTAGTGAAAATGCACCCTCAATCTAACCAAAATCTACACCAAATATTTTAAAAAGCTTAGAGTGTCTCTAATGGTATAACCAAAATTAAAAACTTCTAAAGTTAGCAATGTTGGTCTAAAATATGGCTCACCAAATCAAACATAGCAATTCCTTAACCAATAACAAAATTTTGGCATTTGGATAACCAAAACTATTAACCTTTTCTCTTTTGACAAGATTGCATGCCAAGAATTACTCCTGGCCTCTAAAAATTACTCTTAGCCACGAAAAATTACTCCTGGTCACACATAATTACACTTGGCTGCAAATAATTGCGACCAAGAATCATTCTGTGCGGCCAAGTGTAATTCTGTGTGGCCAGGAGTAATTCTTCGCGGCCAAAAGTAATTCGTTGCGGTTAGGTGTAATTTTTCGTGGCTAAGAGTAATTCGTTGAGAACTACTAATCTCAGCCATTTGCTGGCTTCAATGGTTGAGATAGAATGTCTTTTTTTGTGTTCTACGTTTATACATCTAGACATTTTTAAAGAAAATCTCTCTGTTTTATGATATAAATATGGTGAGAAATTGATATGCGACAAACAAAATAATACAATATTCATCTGCCCGACGTTGAAATTATGCATCAGTCCTTAGTTGTTCCTCGTCAAATATATGTCGTCTTCTTGTACTTGTGTTGTTTTTTTTTATCCGCACGACTCTTTCATTTCCTCCACACACCCCCAAAAAAATAACAGAATATTTTTCGTTGGGTTGAGAAATTTCATCGTGTAAGATGAGGGATCCGTTGCAGTGAACCCCCGTGTAGTGCACATGTAGGGTGACACACAGTCGTTGATCTCATCAATCAACGGTACACATTAAAAATCAATTATGACCAGTAATAAATGATTCTTATCAGTCATAATTAAAAATCATATCTCAACCATTCATTGTCAATATCGATAGCCCGTGTGCACCTTACAGGGTGCCTTGCAGGACCTTGCACTACAGAATTTCCCAAAATGTGGTGAATATTCCATTTGCTTTTATTTTTTCTACAATGACTTTTCAAAAAATGAAAAACGCTCTAGTGTACCAGCCACATTACGTGTATGTCAGCCTGATGGGTTTGCATGCGCACAAATAGGATATTCATTGAGAATTTAGCGGAAATTTCAACACCCGTTTGGATGTTTATTACGATTCAAAGGTATACTAAATTTAACAAAGGAGATTTGTGGTGTAGATAACAACCAAGAGAGGGTCAAAATGTACAACTGTACCCTTGTTAATTTTAGCCAGTCTGGCTCAAATTAGCATCTACGTGATATATATATACGCATCCCTCCGTCCCTGAATGGCCAATCTCCTCCACCCACAAACGCCTACGACGCGGCCTGATCATCCACTTTTCATGCCCACGTCCGATATCGCCAAAATGCCCCCAAATTCCCATTTCAACACCCATCTCATCACTATCCTCGCCCTGACCCTCATCGTAATCTACCTTCCCTCTAATAACGCATAGATGACATCCGTAGAAATCTCTTTTGGCTCTTGTCCTACCGTTGTCTTCGCAGACTTTTGTTTCATAGACAACGGCCATCTCTCGCTCACCATCTCTATGTTTCTGTCACCGCCACCTCCGCGACCTTTGACAAACAATTCACGCTTAGTTTTTTTGTCGTTTGAATCGATGCATGTATTATGTCGCAATACATCGTAATGAAAAACGACAAGATATGCATTCTGCAAGATCCCGGAACACTCCCTAAAGCATTTACCATACCCAAGTTCAATGAAGTCTCTCACAAATCTTCACTCAAAAAACCCCTATCCGTACCTTATTCGGATCATCTTGGTGTCTATTTTTTCAAATTGCGAACCAATTAAACTCCTCTAATCGATGGACATTAATGTATTGATACCTACAATTTTAATCACGATACAGTGAAAGACTATCTTGGCATGAGAGAAACCAAAAAACAATTGTCTTTTTTTCGCTTCACTCTGTTTTGTGTTCCTTTAATAGGACCAAAGTCACAGGTATGTCCCATATATAGTTGGGACGTGAAGCAACCAACATCGTATAAAAGGAACATAAAAAAAAGCTAGGAGAAAGAAGACCATTGGTTTTTTTTTTTCCCTCCCACGCCGAGATAGTCTTTCGTTGTATCGTTATTAGGATTGTAGGTTTCTGTAACAACGTCCATCGATCCATAAGGGTTTGGTTAATTTGCAATTTGAAAAATAGACACGAACATGATCTGAAGTGGTGACGGGCAAGGTTCCTTTGAGCGAGGATTCGTGAGAGAGTTCATCAAACCTGGATATCGTATGAAAGGCTTCAAGGATTCCGAGATCTTCGGAATTGCATATCTTGACATTTTCATTAGGATATATTGCTACATTAGTATAGAAGAACATTGATTCCAACAAGAAAGAAACTAAGTCGTGAATTGTTTGTCAGGGTCGTGGTGGTGGTGGTGACAGAAATATAAGAGATCTTGAGAGAGACATGACCGGTGTTTGTGAAACAAAAGTTGGTCAAGAGAATGGTTGCGCTGGAGTCGGAAGAGATTCTTATGGATGTGATCTCTACGTCGTTTGAGGGAAGTTGGATTATGAAAAGTGTTAGGGCGAGGATAGTGATTAGATGGATGATCAAGCGTCCCAGGAGATCGTGGCTGGAGGAGATTGTGTGTATCTTCAAACTTTACATGTACATGTGTTAGACAAAATCATATTCTATGTTCTTTAATCACGAGTTTCACGCCCTATTTTTTTTTCCTTTTCTTTTAGTCTCTCTTCGATTGCGGTGGTCTGACATGGGTTTTGCATGTATTGTGGAAGTTTGTTGCAGAACAATATCTCCGGCCAAATCCCACCTGAGATTGGAGCTCTTCCGAACATTCAGAACTTGGATCTGTCTCTGTGCAGTAACGGGTTCTCTGGCCACATGCCCCCTCTCGCCGCCAGCAACGGCTACGAAGCGACCAATTTCCTTTCCCCAGGGCTTTCGAGCGGTGTTCATTGATATTAAATACTTATAATTTATTGTGTGCATCTAATATAACAATTGATATTAAATACTTACAATTCATCGTGTGTGCATCTAATACAACTGAAAAAGACACACGAGTGCGATGAATAATACGTCCGTAAACGAATTAAATGATGGAATTTGATTTGTTGTGAGACTTATCTACTGCTTGTGCATGTTATCGTCAAATCTATAAAGGGAGAATGAAAGATTATGATAATGAAATAAAGCTGCCTTTTAAGTTTTAATGGCCTTTTTAATCACATTGATTGAAATATCAGGTGGCTTTTAAGTACATTCATCGTACTATTAGATGGGACCTTGGCCCAACACCATCAATAGAAGTATGGGTCCTATTTCTTCCATCCCAAAATTTTTGGATTTTTTTTTGATATTTGTGTCGTGCTTTAAACTCTTACATCTTTTAATATAAATTTTAAAAAATATACAATATGAATCTTGTTTGATAATTCTCAATTAGATTTATAATACAAAATTTTCAAAATTATGAAAAATACCATAAATTGAGAGATATAAGAGTTTAAAGAATAACGCGAATATCGAAAAAGATCAAAGATTTTGGGACGAAGGGAGTATATTTGTTTTGGAAAAAATTAAAATTTATTATTATCTTAGTTGCCTTTGCACGTGGTTTTGGAACATGATGAGTCCAGTGGGCCTACGCATATGTGATTTTATTTTTATTTCTTTGTCAATATTGTACACACTAATGGTGAGGTTGAGGGAAATTATTGAAAATTAGAGCCCGTTATGCAACGTAAAAAAGTCTTTATTTTTTAAGAATGCAATTTCAAGATTAAAAATTATAAGCTTATTGAAATCTAAAAATATACAATATGGATCTTGTTTGAAAAATCTCATTGAGATCTTTTATATGATGCAAAAAAAAAATTAAAAAATTATTTTTTATTTATATTATTTTTGAATTTAAAAATATAAAAAATAAACTGATTATTTTTTAGGAAGATTTCTAGAACGGAACTATATTTTGTAAAAAGATTTCTAGAACGGAGCTATAGTAAGTTAAAAACAAGAGGGGGTTGGATGTCTGTGCATAGACTCAAAATCAGACCACCGTTTAGAAGCCAATGAGTACAACTAGATCAGTTGAGATGGCTATAAAGAGCTATCAGCCTGCAGAACTGGAGACAAGTGTAATTTCATAAATTACGAGGTCCTGTCTGTAGTATAGCTAAACAAAACCACAATTCTGTGAAGTGCAAGGGAAGATAACTGTGTAAACTGTCAAGTCTCCGAAATCTTTTGTATTTTCCTGTAAAATCTGTCTGAAATCTCTGATGAGCGCTATGATACATGAACTAGGAAACCGATAAGAAGAGTAAAAAGGGTAGCTGGAAATCTTGAAAAATGGCGAATCATTCCTCCTCCTCCTCCTCCACATATCCGATCCTCTGCGCCTCCTTCAATCAGGATAACAGGTAGCGTACGCTGCGTACAGTTCATATACATGGTTTGAATTGCATCGTTGATTTTCGTATTTAGGGCAAAGTAATTTAAGGTTGCGTTTTTCTCTTCTTCTTTTTTTTTGGGTGATTTAATTGTTGAGTTCTGAATTTCTCAGTTGTTTTGCGATTGGGACGAGGGATGGGTTCAAAATATTTGATTCCAATACAGGAAGGCTATGTTATGAACGAGGCAAGTATGTCATGAAAGTTGGAAGTTTTAAGTGTTTTACTTAATTAATTGCTAGTTGTGCTAATCGAATTTATTGCTTGCCGATCAACCAAAAAAAGGGGGAATTTATTGCTTTTTTTTTTTTAAATTTCTCTTTGGTTAATAGAGTCTGTAAAAATGAAGTCACATAATGCATATGCGTGAGCAGGAGAGAAAGCAGAAGCAAGAGCGTGATAACTCCTTTCGAAAACATCCCAAACCACTAAAGTTCGTGGGAGTGAGGATTGAGAGTGGGAACGCCCGCTCTCAGATCCTACTGGACAATATGTGACCTAGGTTAGAAGTGATAGTACTTTGTTAATTGAAGTTTGGGTGAGTCTTATTCCTAAGAGTAAAAGGTGTGGGTAAGATCGATTTCCTTTTACAAAACAAATATGTAGGATATAGAAGTAAATTGAGATGGTGGGGAGAATCCGAGAATGCATTTGAAGGCATATGTCAATTATGTTTATGTTTGTCATCTTAGATGCCGTAAAGCTTATTTGGTTTCAAGTATTAGCACTATTCTCATCAAATATGTTTTCTTTGTCAGCAATCGGAGCATTCATCATCGTAGAGATGCTCTATTCTTCAAGCCTTCTTGCCATTGTGGGAGCTGGGGAACAGGTTACATGTTTGTGTAGTACTTTTTTTTAGATGGTGTAACACTTCTAGCAAACTTTCATTGTTCTGTTGGCTTTTTCTGAATTCTGATTCTATGTTTCTCATTATGACCTGACTGGAACAGCCATCATTGTCACCACGACGTCTTTGTTTATTCAATACTACAACTGGGACTGCCCTTCGAGAGCTGAATTTCTTGACTTCAGTCCTTGCTGTTTGTATAAACAAGAAAAGGTAAATATAAAGGGACTTGCAGTACTATGAATGGTGGAAATACAATAATTGGTATGACAATCCCTGTTTGATTTTGGAAGTCAAAATACATATTGCGGGAATCCCAAATTTTGAAATATTGGCAGTGTAGTTAAGGCATCAATTACAATTTTCAAAATGTGAGGCAGCGATTACTTTAGTATGTTTGGGTGCTAAATTGACTAAAGGAGGGGTCAGGTTATTTTGATTCAAGCTTAGTAGGATAGACACGAGGGGCTGATTTGTTGACAGGAACAGTTAATTTTGTGATACTGATGCTATGAACCAAGTAGTGGTGGCTGCCCGGTTGAGAGAGAGAGATGTGAATGTAATACAAATGATTTTGATACTGTAAACCAGATTGTCTAATTGTTTGAGTTGTCCCGATCTGCTGGAAGTTACTGTTGGCTCATTCAAAAAGCTCATCTCTTCTTCCTGAAGTAGTTTATTTGAATGTGCAGATTGATTGTTGTTTTGCAAGAAAAGACATACGTATATGACATAAACAGTCTCGCTATCTTGGACACAATAGATACTGTGCCAAATTTAAAAGGTGAGTAGATATCTTGTTTTTACAGTTTGACTGAACTCACGATTTTGTTCCATCGACACGCTTTTCAAACACTGTTTTGTTGTTAGCTTAATTTGCCAACTGATGGTAGAATTTCTTGTTTGAATAGTGGCATGCCATCATATTTCCGACTTTATGATAGTGCTTGGATCTTAATTTGCACTTTCCTGTAATTTTAAGACTACATGAGCTGAAGAGCATGGATTGTATGATTGAGTTCTGCTATCTCCAATTTAATTTATCTCCTCAGGACTTTGTGCATTTTCCCCAAGTTTGGATGGTTGCTTCTTGGCTCTTCCAGCAAGTACTGCAAAAGGATCTGTGTTAGTCTACAATGTCATGGAACTCCATTCTCACTGCGAGGTTATTAATCTTATGATGCTTTTTAATATATAATGCTCAATGCATGAGTTGATGGTATGATTAATTGTAGCCTTGTTACTATTTTTTGCTTATTTGAATTTCTTCTTTGAACTTTCTATCATAAGTCTAGTTATCTTTCAGATAGATGCTCATCGCTCACCACTGGCTGCAATGGTTCTTTCTTCAAATGGGATGTACATTGCAACAGCATCTGAACAGGGAACCATAATCAGAGTTCACCTAGTTTCAGAAGCGACTAAGGTGAAGCATCACAAATGCCTTTAATGGACTTCCAATATATCAAGTAGCTCTCTTACCTATTACTCCCTCTGTCTCATCTTCTTGATCATATATGGGATTTCGAACTTTTCAAGGGGCATGCAACTAATTTGATTCCATAGAAATCCAAGGGCATTATTTCTTAATTTGTTCCTACTTTTTTTCGCTACAAAAGCATTTATGGCTATTTACAAAGGATAATTTTGAAAAGTTACAAACTTTTTGCTTTGACACCCCACATATGGATGTGCTAAGAATATAGGAGGGATGGAGGGGTTCTTCTTTGATGAACTTCTTAATTTGAGATTTCTTGAATGAGTGATTTCAAGTGCAAGCCCATGAAATGGCTCGACCATGTTCCATATCTTTGTGTTGCCGCCTGATTCCATTTGTGATGCACCATTTTGACCGTAGTTAATTTCACTTCCAACCTCAACTTCACTTTATGTCATATCTCTATTTAAATGCTTGGAGTTGAAGGTACAGAACCTAACTATTCTATCTTTAGCAGTCTTATAACTTCCGAAGGGGAACATACCCATCAACTATATTTTCATTGTCATTTGGGCCATCCATGCAACATCCAGATACTCTTGTAGCCACAAGCTCTTCAGGTTCTGTTCATGCTTTTTCTCTGGGATTCAATATAAACCAAAGGTAAGAACTAAATCTAACTTCTTCCTAGTATGCCACTTGACTTGGCTATCATGTACATATATACATATCTCTATATGCAGCCATTGGCACTAGAGTGACCTTGGGCCTTGACAAGGTGCAAAAAGATGGTTGTAAAAGTTTGTAAAGTCCTTGGAAGCTTTTCCACCAGCTTTTGGCGTATGGTCGTGGGGCACTCTGGTCCGGTGTACTAGTTTTATGCTTGAAATCTTCACTACTATTGGCAACAAACATGCATAACCTAGTAAGATATGTTACTTTGCTACTCTTATTTAAACTTGCTTCAGCCTACCTTATTTTTCTATCAATCTGAAGCTTGTTATTGTAGACAGCATCTTGTGAGTGTTCTACTGCTCTCTTTTTCTTGGGCCCATTCTTCATTTTGTGCTTTCCCTTTTATGGGAGAATTCCCCAATGACTTCTCATTGTTACCTTTTGGTTTCTAGTGTTCTGTTTGTTTTTCTTCAATAACACTGCCTAATATTTTGTTGATGTTTATGTACTCAAACAATTGCATTCTGCGCATATCTAACTTACAGATGTGGCATCTAACGATTTGCAAAGTCAATTAATCTATTTTGCCATGTTAATGCTTACAGAAGCAGAAGATCTACTGGAATCCTCGGATCGATAATGCCGGAATCAGTTAATGATGCCTTGGATCCAGCTCATCATCATGTACTCCATAATGGTTTTCCAGCGGGAGTGAAAAGGTGAAGCATTTATGAACCTTTACAAAATGATGGTGGACTTCTCCCTTTGTCCCTTTTGTTTGTCCATTTTTTCCAACTTTTAGGGGATCCTAGTTATTGCATTTAGTCACTTGCAAAGTTTCAACTTTTCAAAACTAACCTTCAACATTTTTAAGCTATATGTCATTCACTAATGCAAGCTATTCAAATTCCAAGAGGAAACGGGTAGAGATGGAACATTGCAGATTTTGGAGCATTGACTTTTCAAAAAGGAGAAGCATTGTTGTACATTCAAGAGAAACATCACTTGATTTGTTAGTTACATCAGTTTTAATCTGTAACCAGGGGAGCTGCCACTGATGACCAACAAAATTACTTCTCACTCAACATATTCATTATGAAATGTTAACACTGGTTTACCCTAATGTTTATGGCACTTCCTATTGTAGTCATATTTTTTCAGTCACGAAGAGACTTCATTTATCTTTTTCTGTAGCATATTCACTCAATGATGTGCCTGGTGCAGTTATGCAGTGATTCGCAAGGTTGATAAAGTTGCTGACTCTATAGCTGAATCTGTGGCATGTAGGTAAGTTTGCTGATGTTGTGATTACCCCTTGATAAGTTATGCCGTTTTATGTTTTATTGGTTTTGCATCTAAGTTATGATTTTGCTTTGCCACTTTTGAGTTTATTTATAGCATCGTATTCCCAATCTTTGGAAAGTTTATTGAAAGTCATCAACTATGCAATATATGGAGTAATTTTTGAAAGCTCTTTGTGCAAATCCTCTCTTTTGTTCTATGGAAGATCGTCGTCATAATTTGTTCTCATGCATATATGCTATTCTGCTGCTGGTTGTTTCTATGATTGATTGCACAGCTTTAGTCGTGAGAGGGAGTTCGGTAGTCTTCATGTAATTCACCATTTCATATGCTTTGTTGACCTTTACTCGTAATCTCGGGTCTACGAGATACCTTTTGTATTAAATTTCTGTTCCTGAAATTTGTCAGGGCCACTGTATCCATAATCACTTCCAGTGGTTACTTCCTGGAGTATACCTTAAGCATCAACCATCAGAATGAATCCTCGTGGATATTGGAGCGTGAATTCAATCTTTTGACAGTGATCTCTGAGGGAACCATCAACTCATGAATGACATGAATCATCTCGTTTCTTGGCCTCAAAACTTGTCGTTAAGGGACTTCTCAAATATGCAACATTTTCTTGGAGGTTGGGAACGTTGATGTTCCTTAACTATTTACAGACATAAGAGAAAACACTGGAACAATAAGGACGATGAAGCTGTCTACGGGATGGATTCAGCCTTCGGGCATATAGTTTAGTAAAGCAAGGGATGACAATTGCACATTGTTGCATTCGATCTGTCGCATATGTATACATTCACGTAGGTATTCACTTCCGTTGAGCTATGTAAAAGAATGACATCAGAAGAATCATACAAAGAAGGGATGTGTGCTTTATAGATATGCATATCGTGAAATATAGGCATCATCCGTGTATGGATTTCTGTATATGCTTGGGCTGTAGTCTTTGTTTGCTGATTTTGATGCATGTGGATCTCAGCTTACAAACATAGAAGCATTGTACCAAGGACGACGTAGGGGTGTGATTGTGATTGTCGTGGGTTCTCAACATGAATCTCAGTGGTTTTCTATCTGAATTTAACCTATCCTGTGGGTAAAGAAAGATTCAGGCTTCAATTCTTTCTACTTCCTTCTGCCGTTGCCCTTGAAGTTATCTTTCTTGAACATCAGAAGGTCTTGGTCACTAATCTCCCAAGCTCTTTACACATAAGTTGGTCAATTAATATTACGTTATGAGAACTCTGGTTGGGTTGGCATCTTGAATTTATGAAAGGAGAAACGCAAAGTCAAGGAATTTTCCTCATCGCATTTCGTATGTAAATGAATAAGAATTCCTTTTAGTATCACAATTGAACACGTTCAATGAAATGCCACACGTAATGAGAAACGATTTACACTGCTCACGGTGCCTGGGTAGATTTGGAAAATCTCCCCCATGCATATGAATTTCTTCCATGCAACCCAACACATTATAATATATTCATTCACAGATATAGCGCATATACGACGTATATCGTTTGTTGGAAAAAATACAATGTATTTGGCAAATCCAGAAAACAAATCCCATTACAACCGATAAAGTGAAATACAAATTACAGAATCCAACAAACCGATACAAAATATGAGCAAACTGTAATAGTGATACAAAATCAGACCAAAACATGTGTTACACACAATATCCTTAAAACAGATTTGTCGCCTACCGGTGTTGGTGTTGAGGTTTATCGGCGTCTGTCTCTAAAGAGTTATCCCATTAAGACCACTACTCATGGAACACCACCGTGAGTAGCCTCGGCAAACTAACTTAGTGTCTGATTCTCTCAAACACAAAGAATGAACTCAGGAAAAGTAGTGTATGAAACTCGGAATTGGTGTGTTGATCCAAAAAATGGGATACGTACTTGTACACATGAAGGTGACTCTTGAGTTGTATGGAGGAATCAATACGAGAAACTCCCAAAATGCATTCTGCCATAGCTCATGTGATCATGAGGTTTTCAAAAGCCGCAAAGTAATTAACGTAATGTCCAGATTCGTTGAATTATACAAGGCCTTTCGGTTGCCTCGGTAGACCCTTCGGATTCCCTCCAAATTAATTCAGCATAATCTGGAAAGTTCGAACATCGTTCACCAAAGTGAGGAAGATCACTAAAGAGAGTTAAAAAGTCAGTGGACCTGAACTGGATCACTACACAAATAAGCCATCTGTTCAAGCAAATTGAGTTCGTGCATTCACAACATACAGTCCCACTCGTGGAAAACCGAAACATGTATGCTATACAAATTTCAAGGTACTTCAGACATGATGTCACTCTTTTTCCTCTCAAGGGACATTAATATGATGTTTCAAAGTAACGGGTTTACAGCAAATCGCCTCTAGGATACAATTAAGCCCAGAATTTTTTGATTGCGGATACAATCAAACCCGAATTACCCTCCAGGAAACAAAAAGAAATTGGTAACGAAAACACCAATGACAGAAATTGTGAGTTCCTATTAGGGAAAGAATGAATGCAAGGAAAGTGGCTTTGAATGGCTGTAAACATGCCGTTATATAGAAACGTAGAGGCGTCTTGTCTTGAAGAGTTGTGACTCTTAGAATTCAAAATAGAATTCTAACAGTTAAATAACTCCTCCTTTTCTTTTCTTGTTTCTTTTTTTTTTTGTTGCGATATGGTAAACAAAAGGAGAGTTAGTAAGTTACATAACAACTAAAGAGAAAGTTCGAAGTTTCTCCTAGACTCGAACTCAAGCCTCCACCTTGAAGAATTGTGACTTTTAGAATTGAAATAGAATTTTAAGGGAATTAAAATAGAATTTTAAGGGTAGTCATTTTCACACTCCTCTTTTTTATAACCACTCTCTTTTTTGTCTTTTTGTGATGTGAATTTACAATTTTGTTCTTTCCAAATGTGAAAGAGTGTACAAAAGAAAGGTCTCCTTCCAAATGTGAAAGAGTATATAAATAAAAAATTAATTTTATGAATTCACATCACAAGAGAAGTAGAAGACAAAAAGATAGTGTGGTAAAAACGGGGAGTGAACGTCAATTATCAATTTTGAATATTAGATAACAGCCCCCTCTAACTGTCATGTTAGGATTTAATATTGACCATTCGATCACACCCTTTGAAATTCACGGATGTAGATCGCACCTCTTTATAATATGATCAAGACCCCCATTATATTTTAAGATTTTTAAAGTTTTGTATAATAGAACTAGGCCCCGTTCCGAAACTCAATATAAATACTTATTTTTTAAGAAGGCAATTTCAAGCTCAAAAATAATGTGTTTACGCAAATAATTTTTTTACCAATATGAATCTAGTTTGATAAATCTCATCGAGATCTTTTATACGGTGCAAAAAAATTTAAAAATTATTTTTCATTTACATTATTTTTGAATTTGAAATGTGAAATAAGTACTTATTTTTTAAGAAGGTGTTCTGGAACGGGGCCTAATTGAGATATATTGATAGGTGTTGAAAAGCACCCGTTTAATCTCCCTAACCTAAGCTTTTGTCGGTCCTATTAAATGCTATTTGTCGAAGTTTATTTGGTTTGTTGTGTTTCAGGGCTTACGGAGCATTCGAGAATGATTTGGAGTAAGAATCAAGAGTTAATGATGTTTCAGAAAGGTCCGCCGCAAGGAGAGGAGCAAAATGGCAAAGGCTGAAAATCTGGTCTGGACCAAGGGATTTCTGGTCCAGACAACCAAGGCTGGCACTGGATAGAAGCAATCTGTTTTTCTCGTCCGGACCATCGAGTAGCTAGCGGACGGAAATTTATATTCCGTTTTTAAAGTGTAATTTTGGAAGGAAAACTATAAAAGCAAGCCCTAGGTTATTAGTTGAGGACGTTCTTTAATTTTCCAGCCACGTCAGAGAGAGGAAGAGAAGGAAAAACTTCATGAACTTCATGTGTTGTTCAATTTCAAGCAGATCTTTCTTCTCCATGGCCAGCTAAACCCCTTGACTAGGGAGAGGATGAAATCCCACACCTAGTAACCTTGTTATTTTGCATAGATTAGAGTTTTTATTCGAATTGGATTATATGTTCAAGAACTCACTTTTTATCTTTTTATGATATCAATGGAATGGTTTTTAATTCTTTCAATATGTTGAGTATTTGTATCCATGGTTTTCAAATACTGTTCACATAATGGTTTTCATTGTTCTCAATCCGGGTGACTGAGATAGTTATGCTCGTGAGACGGACCGTGCCATTAGACGGCTAGACCGAGCTAGTGAGACGGTTTGTGCCGTGGGATAATCCATGCCGGTTGGCAAATTGTAGAAATTTACTTGGTCACTATCGACAGTGATTTGCAATTTGAGTGTTAGCCCGGTCTATGCGATACACGGCTATGCGGTTGCAGTGGATTCTAAACCCTAGACCTTTCCTCCATTGTTTTCAAACCTTTTAATTAATTGCTCTAGTTTAATTGGCTTACTCAAAGCAATCCAAATCAATCAATTTTTTCCCTTCCGAATTAATCTGAAAGTTAATCGAATTTTGAGTAACTTAGTTAATTTGTCCCTGTCGATCAACACTCGGTCTTGACCACTATTCTACGGAGTAGTAGTAAACTCCAAGGTTTTACAAATATATTTTTGACTCGGTACGACGCAGTTATCTACACAAGATCTACATTAGATATAAAAAAAACATTATAGATAAAAAGATATAGACAATATTTTGAAACCTTTCAAATAGTGATAAGGGAGACTTAATTTGGGGAGGGAGTATATCACAGACCACAGTCCGATCTGAATTTTTTTTTTTTATCCGCAAACGCACCTTAAAGGCACAGTACCATCTGATTGAACCACATTGCAACCGTTCGATCGTTGGTGATCTAGACTCAAGGGGTGATTTCGGTTTGATTCGGAGTGAAATTTCTGAAGATCGATTCGGTTCAGTCCAAATATTTCCAGGACCGATCCCGACCCGAGTGGAGTTCAATTCGGGGTGGGTTCTATTCGGGGTGGGATCAGTCTGGTCGGAGATTTCAATCTGCCCTAAATATAAATTTTTTATTTAATTTAAAGTATATATATGTAAAATATATAAAATATACAGTCATTCGGTTCGATCCGGCAAAAATTTTGAGAAAACGATTTGGCCTGATCTGATTCGGTCCTGAAAACCAAGCCGAACTGTCGTTTTTATTTTATTTTTTGCAGTCCGTCGGGATTTGTAACACCCCTATGATTAACAAGGCAACAGTCCGATCATTAGATATTGTAGATACCATCTGTAAGCACCCTAGCGGATACAAATCTATCTTTAAGGCTGTGTTTTTAAACTTTACTTAATTTGAGAATTTTATCCTTATTTGAATTTTTTTTGCATTTGTTAGTTTTGCGCCAAATTTTTTTAGATTATTGATTCGTCTCGACGAGAAGAATCGGAAAAGTATACTTTTACCCAAGTATTTTGAGAAATAAACATTTTTTAGCCAAAAAAAAATGACTTTTTCGGCTAAAAAGTGGTTCTTTCTCAAAATACTTGGGTAAAAGTAAAAAAAAATTACTTTTTTAATTCCTCTCGTCGAGACGAATCAATAACCTAAAAAAAATTGACGTAAAACTAACAAATGCGAAAAACATTCAAATAAGGACTAAGAACGCAGCCTAAGAATATACTAGAAGCTGACGTAGGTAAAAATTAATAGACTAGTAGAATTTACTGTAAGCTAGTAGCAAAACAATAAAAATAATAATAATAAGCAAGTAAAGATAACACTCTTAATCAGAAAATTAGGGATTAGAAAAGCCTGTGGATCGAGGCATGCATGTACGGTGGCACCCTCCTAAGAAAAGATACATCCCATTTTGCACTAGGTTGAATGACGTTCTACTTCCATGATTTAATGATCCTCCGATAAATTTTGTGTGCCGCTAAAGCTTACTTACGAAACCATAATTAATTGCTCGTATGCTCAAAATATAGGAGTAGCTTCAGAATAAAATTTAAAACTGGGAAAACGGTGGAATTGAAAGCTTTGGAAGAAATCAATCAATCAATCTACTAAGCAAATGTGTTTTGCCTTCAAAGCATCTAAACCTTCAATCCTAATTTTTTGAATTTTTTTGGTTAGAGAGAGAAGTCAGAGAACTACAAAATAAATGTGTTTTGTCTTCAAAGCATCTAAATACTAAATCCTACTCCCTCTATTCCATTTTTTTTTTTAGAGTTTTTAAATATCCATCATCAGATCTCATTCCACGTTTTTGAACAATTATATTTGCATCCTTTCAGATGTTGAATTTTCTATATTACCCTTTTCCACGTAAGTATTCATCGAGCACTTTTTGAATAATTATATTTGCATCCTTTTAGATGTTGAATTTTCTATATTACCCTTTTAATAAGATATTCTTATGTAGGTGTATATTTTCTTCCTAAATTAGTGGGATTATAGTAATTATAGTTACGTAAAATCATGTGTAGAAATTTTATATCCATCTCAAAATTAATTGGCAATGAGTGGAGATGTCCTAAATGTTATCAAGTGGTCACTCGTTTCACTCCCAAGCAATGTGGGATTCATTTCCTTAACATCCCCCCTGCAGCCACGTTTGAGATCTATCAAGTGTGGCCACTTTTTAGGTCCTATCATCATACAGTCTTTTTGCTGCTTTGTCATCGTAGGGTGTGAATTGTAAATTTTTTATAAAATGTGGGGTGGAAGGGGTCTTGCTTTGGTACTATGTAGAAATTTTATAACTAACTCAAAACCAATTGGTAATTAGTAGAGAGATTCCAGATGTTATTAAGTGATCACCCATTCCACTCCCAAGTAATGTGGAATTCATTCCTTAACCTCATGGGATGATTAATGAATAGGAATGAGGGAATTTTGAATTTTTCAAATCCTTAATGGATATATTCTAAATCTTCTCTCCTTAATTTCATGATTTTTCAAATCCTTAATTTTTGTGAATTTACGTAAAACATGAGTACACTATGATTTATTTAAAAAATATGAATACACCATGTTTTTAATACATGAATAACTTAATCGAAAAAACATGAAAACAAGACTAAATTAATTTAAAAAACACGAAAAACATGAATACACCATGTTTTTAATCGACCCTGAAAAACATGAATAAAATTAATCAACCATGTATTTCATAAATACACCATGAAAAAATATGCATACACATATTTTATTTATGTGTTCATGAAAACACATAAATAAACATCAAAAACATGAATACATCATGAAAAAAAAAACATGAATACAAATGACCTTAGGGCCCGTTTGGATGCGGGATAAGGATTGATGGTATTAGTTATGAAGGAAAACAAGATAGTATGGGATATTATGTAAGAAGGGTGGACCCACATTGATGTGACAGGGGGATGGAATAGTATTTGGTTTGGATGATGGATAAAACGGGGGAATAAGGTTGTTTTGTTATTGAAATGGAAGAAAGAAGGGGTATTATTTGGAGGTATTATGTAATAACACCCCAAAATCTCTCCATAAATAATCCTCCTGCCAGGGGTATTAGAGGGTACAAGAGAATCCGGGGCTTAGCTAATACTTGACAAAATGTGTTCTCAAACTATGGCTTAACCATTAGCCCACGGTCTTAAGAGGGGGTATTACTAATACCCCTTCGGTAGCCCCCATCCAAACAGGCCCTTAGTGTTTGGCCCAAAAGTTATTTTGTGGGCTAGTTTTATTTGGTTGATGGCCCATTAGTATCTCTAGTTCTCCCCGTTTCGCTAACAATTTATTTCACTTTTTTTAAATTTTTTTGTTTTGTCTTTATTCAAACATTTTTTGAGTTTGTTCATTTTTTTGGGCCAATTTTTTTTAATTTTTGTTTATTTTTATCCAAATATTTTGAACAATAACCACTTTTAAGTAAAAAAAGTTGACTATTTTTACTTAAAAGTGAACCTCATTCAAAATATTTAGGTAAAAGTAAAAAAAATTTACTTTTCCAATTCGTCTTGGCAAGATGAATTAAAAAGGTTTAAAAAATAAGGCAAACCTAACAAACGAGAAAAAAAAATTCAAATAATAACAATCAAAATTTTTCTAAAAGTTATGGAAGGCTTTTGTCTTGACAGAGAAGTAGCAGCCGAAGATTCTTCGGCAAAGAGACAGTGCTGTGTGTGCTAGAGTTCAAAGTGAAAAAGGAAGAAAAACATGTTGAAGTGCTCTGTGTGCGAGTTTTTTTCTCGATGAGAAGAAAAAAAAATCAAGTGCAGCCTTGGTTTCTTCCAACGTACAGCAACTTGTTTTGGAGTCTTTGGGGCTGATTTGTTCTCTATTTTTGGGTTCTGTCTTGTTGAACTCCGATATGTACGACAACGCTGGGAGTTTCAATGGCGACGGCCGTTGTGTAGCTTGCCTGATTCGTTGGCTCCATCTATATTCTTGAAGGTCTCTAATAGGGATTAGAATCAAAGGCGGATCAAGTGTAGGCACATAGGGGTCACGTGATCTCTCTGAAAATTGTGCCCAAAAAAAGGCCCTCCTAGTCTAAGTTCGTAATATATATAAAATATCCCGAATATTTCTCCATTAGCTTGACTGTTCTAGTGGTAGGAATCCACCTATCCATAGGTGTGACGCAACTTTGAATCCTAGTTCCTACATCCTCCATTTTTTTGTATTTTAATGGTTAAAACACGC
Organism: Rhododendron ovatum; assembly: GCA_019656835.1. Lineage (NCBI taxonomy): Eukaryota > Viridiplantae > Streptophyta > Magnoliopsida > Ericales > Ericaceae > Rhododendron > Rhododendron ovatum. The sequence goes on from CM033791.1 coordinate 39,794,712, forward strand.
ACCTCTTCATGTTTTTTTTAAGTGTGCAGACCTCAAACCCTAACGTAAACTATTTCGTGTAGCATTGGTACCACAAAGTTATTTACAATAATGTAATTTTCTATACAAATCAATTACTATAATTCTAAGTTTCACATAAATAAAATAAATATGTATTTTCTTTAACATTTTTTTATTTTTTTTACAAGCTCAACATCAACTACCACTAACAAGAAAACTCTTTCATGTGTGTGTATGTACATACATATATACATACATACACACACTTATTTTTGAATTAAATAATAAAAATTGATATGAGTTAGCTTATAACTTTGAAACATATAAGGCTGGTCTTAAAGGAGTGACCCTTCTGTCGAAAATTTATGGATCCACCACTTATCAGAACTCCGACATGCCGACTGTTGATGGTGGCGGTTGTTGGCGGAAAGACGTCGAGGACTAATGGCTGCCTCGCCGGTTGTGGCATCAGTAGCGTTGGGGACTAGTGGGGGAAACGCCGACGATGGGGAGTGGTCCAGATGGAGAGCCGCTGATGATGGGTTGAGTGGAGGAAATTTTTGGGGGAAGAGTTTGGGATTGGAAGTCAAAATTTATGGGGAAGAATTGGAGGAGGAATTTTCGGTGGGATTGAAAATTCTAAGTTTTCATCCCGAAATTCCGTTCCATATATATATATAGTATATATATATATTTATATAAGGGCATTATTGGAATTATAAAAAAGCGAGGATGAAAACATAAGTGTTCAAATTGATCGGGATGAAGACTTACGAGGAGTAGGTTCTGAGCATGATTATTTAAGTCTCCCTTTTTTTTTGTCAATATATAGAAGATATCATTTTACATCAAATATGAAGTACAAAGTACAAACCCAAAATATTACATCAATTATGAGAGTTCATGAGATAACTAAGCTCGATAACTCAACCAATACAAAAAATAAGCCCATTATAGGGTAGAAACAAAGAACAAAAGGAAAAACCCTCCAAGGAAAGGACACCCGCACGTAGATGGAGAAACTCGAATTCCTGACCTCCTAATGAGATACAAAAGTCCTGACCAACTGAATTAGCCACAGTTGGTAAATAACTACTCCGTTCCATACCACTTTCACTTTTTCCTATTATTTTTATCTTCTTTATATCTTTTAATTTATAAAAAATTTATGATTTTAAAGTTTTTGTATAATAAAATTAATTGAGATTTATCAAATAAAATCCATATTGGATATTTTTAGCATTATAGATTCAAAGATATACAAATTTTCTTAAAATGTTCAGAATAGTAACATGGACACTCAATATGGAACGGATGAAATAATTTTCTAGATTTTTGAATTTTTTTGGAGAGAGAGAGAGAGAGAGAGAACTACTAAGCAAATCTGTTTTGCCTTTAAAACATCTGGAATGGGGGAAGCTGCTGTGCAGCTTCGTGCTGCACAACATGCTACGCATCCGCCGGCAAGCCTTGCCAGCGTCGATCCGGCAATCGGAGACGTTCACTGCGTAGAGCTCGTCGAGTTCTATATGTGCGTCAAAAATCAGCTCGATCAAATATTGTTAAGTGCTTCATCGGAATACATATAACTTGAAAGAAAATAAATCCTAATGGATACAAAACACTGGATCAAAACCACTAAATCCATTTTTTTCAAGTTATATGTGTTCGGATGAGGTACTTATTGATATTTGATCGAGCTGATTTTTTAAGGGCACGTAGAGCTCGACGAGCTCTACGCGGTGAACGTCTCCGATCGCCGGACCGATCCCCGCAAGGTCTCGCCAGCAGGTGCGTAGCACGCTGTGCAGCACGAAGCTACATAGCGACTTCCCCCAGTCCAAAACATTTGAACCGTCAATCTGATTTTCTAGATTTTTGAATTTTTTTTGGTTAGAGAGAGAGAGAGGGAGAGAGAATCGACAATGGGAGGGGGTGTGATAATGGAGGAAAAATTATTATATGCCTCTGGAGTACCGTCACGTGATGGACCGTATTCATTTTCAGTACATAGAATGTGAATAATCCTAGCATGCATCAAACACGAGACATGAAAAAATTGAACTATCTTTTTTATCAAATACTTGTGTGCCCGTCCATTTGATACATGAGGCTGAAAAATTTATCCCGTGCATGGAACAGGCACAACGCTTATGCAATTTTTGTGCAATTAGAAAAGTATCCTACATACTCTTTCCGTCCCAATTTAATTGTCATTTTTGAGAGTCCGTGCCATTTTTCAATTGATTATATCTCGTAATTTATAATGTTTTACATGATTTGAAAAATATTGTATTGTAGAACTAATCGAGATCTATCAAGAAAGATTCATATTTAATATAAAATTTAATACCAATTTAAAGATATAACTAGTTTTTTATCCGGTTAAAATATAACTATGAACAATTAAATTGGGACTGAGGGAGTACTATTTTCTAACACAATGTTTACCAATTTTTACGAACTGTACAGCTCCCGCCTCCCATTACGATGCCCACATTTCGAGCGGTTGCGCGGCTTGCGCCAGTTAGAGGAGGATGGGTACGTGTGTGCTTCAGCCACGAAAGGCGGTAGAAGGAAGAAGCACTACCAACCGAATAAATGGAGACCGGATCAGATGACTTGGTGAAGTTTGCGAAAGAGGTGGATGTCGGATGGTGACCGAAAGTTATGGCTCGCCACAGATAAACGATTAGAGAAGTCGGAATAATTGGGGCAAGGCTTATAAGATGGCCTGTAAATTAACGTAAAAAGCAACTCGAGATCGATTCCTTACCCCCAAAAAATTTCCTTATCCTTACCAAAAAAACTCGAGATCGATTGACTAGGGCGATGGACATGTTAAAGGTGCTAAAAGCTTTGTGGAAAGTGGTGAAAAGTGTATGGACACTTTTCGGGATTATATTCGAATGGATATTTGTTTTTTTAGAAATAGAATTTGAGTTTAATTTTGTTAATATTGCTCTGCTCGTATACTATTTCTATATTGACTATAAGGTGCGTGATCTTGACATCATGCTTGTGAGCTCTGATGTGTTGCCGGATGATAAAAAGCCTTTGATCATTGAACGTGATAATTTAGAATTCCAGATGAACGGGATCTGCATTGTGATGGTGATCTTAAGGAGGAGGGTTAGTCAGGCAAACGCCATTCCAAATGCGGAACGTGGAGTGACCATCATGAACATGGTCCCTAGAATTTGGGCAATCTTAAGGAGGAGGGCCGGTGATGCAAATGCCACAGCGAACGCTGAATGTGGACCCCCGACAACAAATGAAGGGAGTGGGCCTCAGGTGACAAAAGAAGGAGGTGGGTCTCCGACAACACAAAGAGAGTCGTCACCTAATGTTAGGGATCTTAGTTTGGAGGCTACAAGCCAACGAAGAAGACCGGAAATACTGGGCACGAAAATCTCAAGAAATCTTGGATCCACTCCTCCTCCTACAAAGGACGAAGCTATGTTGGGGTCCGGGGAAGGCCCGGCCCCGCCTCCCCAAGCGTCTGAGTTTTAAAATTTTTATTCTTTATGTACCTGAATTTGAATATTATTAATAATTTTTTGTGTATAACTTCTTATAATCATAGTAATTTTAATTTGATTTGATAAAAAATTGGTTATTTTACATTCTCATGTCTTAATTTCTTTCATAAATAAAAAATAAATATGTGATAGTTGAAGTAGCCTAAGAAAAAAAAAAATTGATGTACTTTAATTGCATTAGACTAGAATTATTTCAATATATAAATATAATATATTGGAAAGCAAAAACATTACGATAAATAAGAATATATTTCGAAAAAAAATATGTGTCTGTTAAGCCGGTCCCCTCGGATTCAAAATATTGTCTCTGTCATTGCCTCTTGCTACTAAAGTGTTGGAGAACTAGGAGTAGAGCATCTCCACTAGACATTTTTAAAAATGTGATTGATTCCCATTCTCCTTTTTCGTAATCACCTTTTTTTTGTCCTCTTGTTATGTTGATCTATAGTAAAATTAAGCATTTAGTTGTGAATTTTTTTATGCTTGGAAGGACAACATTGTAAATTTATATTTTTAAAAAAAACAAAAAATAACTGTGGTCATAAAAAAGAAGAAGGTGAAAATCACTATCATTTGAAAAATGTTAAGTGTGGTCATAAAAAAAGAGAAGGTGAAAATCACTATCATTTGAAAAATGTTCATTAAGGCTGTGTTACGTGACCAAATGTGTTAAAAATGCGGCCTAAAAGCATGTTAAGAATTTTTGTCAGCTAGAGAATGAAATGTGCTCCACTTGACACTATGAGGTGTTTTTTTTTAATGGCGAAAAAGAAAATTTATTAATATTTAAAGATGTTAGAAAGATTAAATAACAATGAAAGAACATAGTGTCCAAACCGAGACCCAATCTCTAGATTGGCAAGATACCAACCAAAGAATAAAGAATACTGTGAGATGCTTGGTAGTAATGCTGGTTACAGTATAAAAAATTAGGTTTTTGTTAATAAAAGCATATTAATGGTTTCACATTACTCCACTTCTACAGGAATGTAACACAAACAATGGTAGAGTAATCAATTGCTTGTAGGATAGAGTAATCAATTGCTTGTTGGATAGATAAACATTTTTTTATTTGACGGAACTGCCCCTAGCTACCCGATGAACAAAATCTTAGTAAGATTTAAGAATTGACCAAATAAACATGAAACTTATTTGAAGAAAATGTTTGCTCGTGTTCTCTCGTGAATTTTCTGAATATAATTTTAGGAAACTTAATTATCACATATAAACCAGAAAAAAGAAGAGTGGCTAATGAATCACACCTAACCACTTTCTCCCTTACAAATTATAATGGTCCGAGTTTTTGAGTAACGATTTTTATTTATAAATTTTTTTTTTGTTTTGTTAAGGCCCCGTTCCCCTTAACTTTTTGGAAAAAAATGTAAAGACCCGGTATTTTTAATAAATAATAGTTATTACAAAAAATAATAATAATCTTTTTGCTTGTTAGTTTATTTAATGCGAAAAAATTATTTATGTCGTCACACTAATTTTATTTCCGTAATTGATTGTGCATGCGTATCTGACGAGTAATTTTCCTAGTGTATGCATGTGTTGCACTAGATCATTTTTCCAACCCAATCTTCTCCCTCCTTCCGGTTCATACTTCAAACTTTCGGCTGAAACAAATAGAAAAGAATATATATATATATATATATATATATATATATATTTCATCATCTTCCTCCAATCAAAATTTGACAGCACATAATCTTTTACCCATTGGTTACAACACTTTTTCAATTCAACTCCAGGTAAACTTCCTTCTTATTTCCTTCTTTTTCTTCTTTTGTTCCCAGCACACACACACTCGCCAGAGAGAGAGAGACCGGAGCACCCATTGCCGCCATCTCTCGCCATCGCCGTCGAGCTCTCCGCCATAACCACCGAAACTCCACCAACGGCCACCACCTCCAAGGCTCCAACCGAACCATCATCACCACCGTGCACCTCCCACCACCGTAGCCATCTCCAGCCTCCATTACCGTACACTCTCTAGCCGAAACCCACCTTTTAATCAATCCATTTGAGGTCTTAAATCAGCCCTGTTCCAACTCCATTCCGGCTCCAAAACACAGCTTCGTTTTCTCTCCGAATCGGCCCGAAAAATCTGCTCGTTCAAGCCCCGATACTAGCTGCAAAACAGTCCAGAAAGCAGCCGCAAAAACAGCCGAGCTCCGCCGCTTCTCATCACCACCGGAGCAGTCATAATCACCGGCCATCACCACCACCGGAGCCATTTCCACTGCCGTACACTACAACCTTTCGACCGAAGCCGCCGCCGCTCCAATCCGTCACCGAACCTCTCCGAAAATTGTTTCGCCGGATTCAAGGTATTCCGAACTCACCTCCCTAAATATATATTATATTCTGTATTGATTGTTTCATGTTTTGGTATGAAAATAATCAAACCCGACGTCGTCGCAGGTCGAAGTCCGGCCGAAACCCGGTTTGTTTTTCCGAAAAACATAACGGCCCTGGAATTTGAAATGGAAATGTAATAATTGCAGATTAGTCCTTCAATTTAGATTAGCTTATAAAATCAAACCCATGAGTATTAAAAACTAATATTATTAGTCCCAAGTTAATTAGTTTCGACTAAATCCTAATTTTATTGTGATCATGAATTATTTTGGTACTGACAATACATCCGAGATGATTATGAGTAAACGTAGATTTTAGTTTTGAAAGGAAAAAAGAGAATAAAAAGAAGTACTTGATTTGTTTTTATCGCATGATTAATTTTACCGCATGATTTCTTTTATCACATGATTAAATGTTGTTAGCATGATAATTATGTTTATTTAAAATGTTGGATTGCATGATACTTTATTGTACTTGTAGAATGGACAAATAGGTTCCCGAGGTGGTATGCAATTAGAGGATCATATAGACGTTGATAAGTAAATGATAAATGAGAAAGTGATTGAGTTATGGTTTTAAGATGAGTGCTAATAGGGGCCCAGTCTTGTATTAAGATGGGTGTTGATGGGTGCTAACAGAGGCCCAGTCTTGTATTAATGGGTGCTAATAGGGGCCCAAGTTGTTTGAAAAACGTAACCCTAGGTAGGGCACAGTGGTGATTGGATGCGAAAACAGGTTTGGTTCCTTCCTTGTGTGGTTGCGTCGACTATAGATTTGAGTAAATAATTTGGTAGCTATCAGCGGGACACAACAAGGAGCTGTCTGAATCACACTGGGTTGCCTTACGTTGGAGGTTAAAGATAGGAACGGATCTGTGGATAAGATCCGAGATTTCACTTAAGTTAAAGAATAGTAATGAAATAATAGATTGTTCTCTTTTGATGTCATTCTTATTGCATTTTAATTATATATCTTGTTGCTTGTAAGTTATGGGTTCGGGTAGGTTTTGGCTACTGAGCGTCATCGCTCATGGTACTATGTTGCCTTAGTAACTCGAAAGTCAGGTATTGAAGACGGAACAGAAGGGCCATAGGCAAAGAATGATTTAATGACGACCAATGAAGAGATTGTCGACTTTGAATTCTGTCTTTTAGTTGCTCTAACTGATTTAAATCGACATGATTTTGAGAGCTTTCTGGTTCATTAGAAATTGTAATATTTTGACAAATGCAAAATACTAAAACTATATTCGATATGGTTGTAATATGGTAACTTGGGCTTTTGGAACGATGACGTAGTAAATTTATGGATTTCTCTTTAAAAAATCGTCTTTGGAAATTTTAAAGCCTGAGAAATAGAAAAATATTATTGGAAATCTCTTTTCAGTATTTTTTTAATGTCTCTGAATTTTCGGGTCGTTACAAAAAAAATTAATTTTGTCCTTATTTGAATTTTTTTTGCATTTGTTAATTTTAGGTCAAACTTCTTTGCTTATTGATTGACAAGAGGAATATTTTTTTTTACTTTTATCCAAATATTTTGAATAAAAATAACTTTTAAGAAGAAAAAAAAAGTCTTTTCTGTTGGCTTTTTTGCTAAAAAGTGGTCTTTATTCAAAATCTTTCGTGACCCTTGGATCAAACATGGATAGTCTAGATTTAGAAATGAAAGGCTAAGGTCATCCACAGTGGTATAACCAAAAAACAATTGTTGTTAAAGTTAACAATATTTGTCCAAAAAATGGCTCACAATGGTATAATCAAACTTAGCAACATCCTTAGAAATAATCAAATTTTGGGTTTTGGATAACCAAAACTAGCAACCTTTTTCAATAATCAAAATTTGTGAACCCCATACTATATAAGTTAACTAATTTCAAAATTTATATACACATGTATTTCAACTACTATTTTATTCTTCTCTTCTTCACTTGCTCTATGTCTTCTTCACTTCAACCACAAACTGTTTCTCTTTCTTTTCCTCTAAAAGTGAAACTCATATTTTTCGATCATTTATAATTTAACTCATCGTTGCTGGATTAAGGTATTTTACTCTTCTTTTACGTTTCTAGTTTAGGCTACATTCTTATGAATTTAACTTAAACTTAACTTAAATCTGAAAATTATTTTTATTTAAAATTTTTTTGCATTTTTTAATTTTGCGCCAAACTTTTATAGGTTATTGATTCGTCTCAACAAGAGGAATCGGGAAAAGTATTTTTTTTTTTACTTTTACCCAAGTATTTTGATAAATAATCACTTTTTAGCAAAAAAAAATTAATTTTTTCGACTAAAAAGTGATTATTCATTTTTTTGTTCCTCCCCCCATGGTTGAGTAAACAAAGAATCTTGCAAAAAAAAAAAAAAAAGAAAGAACCTTGCATTCTTTTCCAAATTTTAGAACACACCTGATTTTTTTTTTTTTTAAAGATTAAGAGAGTAGTGGATTTGTGATATAGGCTATAAGAATAGGAAGAAAAAAAAATCGGTGTTGTTTTAATAGATAACACTAGGAAGAACACCATATATTCGATATATTTTTGCCCAAAAAAAAGTAATGGAGGGAAGTGAATGGCGGAAAACAAAAGGGGAGATAGAGATTGTGTGAAATTGTAGTGGACCCCTTATTTTGGTTATGGACTAGAAGTGACCATTGTGAACCTCAACATTGTTAAGCTTAGCAATCTCTTAAGTGAATAATAAAAAACTGATGTGTCAACTTTTGGTTATCCATTTTTAATTATACTACTGTGGATGGCCTAAGATTTAGGCAATTTTTGTACGAAATTCCATCCATTCAGGATAGAATTTGTAGATTTTGAAAATCAATCATATATAATTAGTGCATTTTTAGGTAACAAAATTTCTTTTATTTTGGAAAGGCTAACTGCATGCAATAGGTCCTCACCATATTCATTCTTTCCAAATATACTATCCATAGATCTCAACCGTAGGAAGATGTGCCGATCCAAGAGTCCAAAATATGCAGATTCTAAAACCGCTCTTCCATATTATATAGACTAGCGAATGCACGTGCCTTAAGGCACGGGTGAACGTGACGTAATATTGCCTCAATTGACAACACCAACTAATGACATCAATTACTAAATCTTGATCAACGAATCAAATTTAAATCCATCAAATCAAAGATAAACTTTTCCATTCTAAAATCAACTTACCTAGAAAGATAACTTTAGGTATTTTAGTTTTGATAGTGGGTAGAGAGAGAAATATGGTAATGATTGGAGAAATGATAATGATTGGAGAGAGATAAAAAGAAAAATAAAATTAATAATTGAAGAAATATGGTAATGATTAGAAAACAAAGTTAAAACAAAGTAAATATGTTAAACGAATAAGGCCAAACTTTTTCAATTAGGGTACCTGATCAAACCAGTTAAGTAGTTACTACCAACTTCAACTAAAAAAAAAGGTGTCTAACTCATTGGTAGAAAACACGCACCTACCTCATATTTATTCAATACCTCCAACTCATTGAGCAAAGTATGCCATGACCCACCGCCCTTCATGCCGACAACTTTTTAAAAGCTAGATATTAGCATGCTAAAAATAGACTACTATTATGTGTTGGTTTATACATAAACTAAAATATAAGTAGACTACTACTTTTTGATAGCTAGACATTTAATCCGTGTCTACATTTTTTTTTAGAAATATGTGTCTGTGTGCAAATGAAGTCTAATACTGGATCATAGTAATGGTGCATTAAGTATATAATTTATTTCCCACTTTTTCTCTACTTGAAACATTCAGTTTATTGTACATAACTATTAGGACTGCTCAAAAAATTCGGTGAACCATGAAACCGGTCCAGACTGAACCGATTCGTACCTTTTAGATTTTGTCCGTGGATTAATGGTCCGGACACGAATTGAAAAATTAGAAAACTGTGACTCGCGGTTCGGTCCACGGATTTTCATTACGAAACCGTGGATTAACCGAACCGAACCGTGAGATATTTATTTTATATAAATAAATAATATATATGTGTGTATTTATATAATTAATTGTTAGTAATATTAAAACTTTTTTCTACCAATTGTAGTATTTTATCTTAATAATGAGATATAGTGTAGATGTACATGAAATATAAGGGGTAAATCATAGTTTTTTTTAATAAATTACAAGTAACCCTAGTTCAGTAGCTCGTGTCTTTTTCAAAAATTTTTTTATGTTATTTACTATAATGATACAATCTACAGGTGTAGACTCTTTTGAATATGATTTCTGAAGTAAACCATGGTTTATATAATAAGTACTTTCTGGTAGTGTTAAACTTAATTCTGAGTGTAACCTTCTTCTCTTTTAATGTGGGATATACGCTTAAGATTTATTTTTGCTAAAATCCGTGGACAAAATCGTAACCGATCCGCGAGTCACGAATTGGATTAGAACCTAACCATAGGACTTTTGGTATGGACACGAATTTCATTTTGTAAAAACTGTGACTAGCGGTTGGGTCCTCAGATTCTTAGAAATTCGAACTGAACCGGACCGCGAGCAGCCCTAATAACTACGATCAAATGAAGAGGAAAACATTAAGTTAATCTTCGGTTTTTTGGCATGGCATGTGGCATGTTCACATCTAATGAGTAATGACTTAGTACCTCTTGAGCTACCAACCATCTAACCTCTTTGTCCTTCAATCGTCCAACAAATTCATTCTGTTAAACAAAGTAGCAACTTCCTGTACGATGGAATGCAACCAAGGAAGAAATCATAAGATAAAATCCAAAGCCACATAACAAAAAGAGAGAGGGCAATTCCATCAAAGAAAAAAAAGAGGAAACAAAGCAATACAAACTAATATATCTCATGTAGAGCTCTAAAATGTTGTTAAACTCATTGAATAGAACAATCAAAAAGTATGATAGCCAGAAAAAAGATGATACTGAGTAAGTCACGTCAACAAATACGTGTGATTGGAGTTAAGGTATGTATCCTAGATTTACACAACTGCCACATAGCGATAAAATGGGTATAGAGGTTAATCCAATGTAATACACAAATGCAAAAAGGGATTAAGAGAATTAAAAAGATGCAAAAGCATAGAAGTCAATTATCTAAATAAACAACCTCTGCATTTAAGAAACAAAACTCATGCTCACGTTAAATAAACACGCCCGTATAGCTAAGGACGAAAACGCCGGTGTACCCAAATTCTTATTTGCTTTGTACTTCATATTATGAGTTAATAAAATTTATTTTTTCTGATCAAAAGATATAAGTAAGAGAAAAATCACCAATATGGAACTTTTAATCTAATCCCTCACCACCGCTCTAATAGCACAAAATTCATAGCATTATTTGTGGAAAAAAAAAAATCAAGCATCAACCACAGGTGGAACTTTTAATCTAATCCCTCACCACGCTTAATCTCACTACGGTTTGCCCAATGCCCAAGACAAATCACTTAATGGTTTTGTTTTCCTCGACTCATTAACCATAGCTAGGGCTGTAAATGAACTGAGCCATTCGCGAACTGTTCGAGACTCGATTCGGTAAGAGCTTATTCAAGTTCGATTCGTCTGCTAAACGAACTGAACCTGAACCTCAATTCTAGGCTCGTTCCGTAAATGAGCCGAACCTGAGCCTAACGGTATTCGGCTCGGTTAGGTTCGCGAACCTATACTTAAATTTAATTAATAGTTCAATAGGGGTCTATTTGTAAATGTAAAAATTTTTAAGGTTGTATATATAATTCAATACTTATTTTTCTCCCAAATTCTATACGATCAATGAAAGAGTTTGGGTTCGCTTGAGTTTAATAAGCTGAGCCGAATCAAACCTGAGTCTTGACGAGCTCAATTCGAGCTTAGATTCGGCTCAACTCGATTCATTTGAGTTTAATGAGCCAAACTCGAGCCAAGATGTTCAAGTTTGAATCGAACCCGAGTCGAATCCGAGCCGAACTCAAGCCAGACTAATATCTTAACGAACCCAACCAAGCCGAACCCGAGCCTTGAAAAATTTTAACGAGCCGAACTCGAGCCAAGTTATTTAGGCTCGAATCGAACTCGAGCCGAACTCATACCTTAACAAACCCAAGCCGAACTTAACGGGGTTCGGCTCGATTCAGTTCGTTTACAGCCCTACCCATAGCCAAAACCAAGCTTTTGAAGCTATAAGTTTTAAAAAATAAGCTGCTCGAGTTGATATTCGACTCGATTATGTCCTTGACACTCTAAAGACAAATAAGTATCAATGCATATCTATACACATCTATACCCCTTTTGCCGGCGGAATGGCAACCTGAAGTTTTGATGTTGACCGCTGACGCATTTGTCAACCCTTCATTCCCTTTGGAAACCCATTAACCTGCAGCTGCTGTTCTTTCAAATAGGATAAAAGCCAAATCTGAAACAAAATCCAAATCCAAGATAAAAACCTTAAGCTGGAATTCCAATAATGCTAACCCGGTTTAGTAATTTACCTTTGATCGATTGAACTTGACAATAATGCGTCGGTGGATTTGTTCTTTCCGGTTTGGGAGATTTTGGCTTACTTGAATTGGTTTGAGGTACAAAGTGGTAGCCATTTACCAAATAAACAACAAAAAAGGTAAGTAGCTAGGAATGAAAATATATTCTATGCTTTCCTACATGGGTGGCCATTTCATATGATATATACGGTATGATCATCACAGAACATTGACACCAAAAGCCTCACAAAACATTGACACCAAAAGCCAATATCATATGACTGAAGCATTTTATCAAACATGTAAAAGGCAATTCCGTGGATTCCCAGTTTTACAAAGCAAATGAAAATCAAAGAAAACACCCAAAAAGCAATTGAATTTTGACTTCTGTAACTCTATTTGTCGAAAAAAATGAAGGCAAATTTCAAAAACTTGCACACCACAGTCATAACACGTATAATGTAAGTAGGAATGAGGACACAATTTTAACATTCTTACTAACATTCACGGAATCGAAAATTCGACTATGCTACCGTAGGAAAGGTATCGTAATCAGTACATGGACAGATCGTATTTGGCGAGAGTTATGATCCATTTGCGATGGAAAAAGAAAAAGAAAAAGAGAGAGACTTCAGATATATGAAAAATAGGAAATCAAATGACGAAGAACAAGACTTAGATTGGAAAGACTACACATTATTGAACATAGGAATAAAAAAACAAATGACAATAAATTTTTCATAACTTATTGCATTTGCTATGTTTTGCTCTTCAACTGGAGCATTTTCATGCATCTCGACTATGTCCACTGGAAGCATATTAATTTCATTTGCATGATTCATCCTGGAAACGGGACAGCAAAAAAATGAAGATGGATAACTACGTTAGTAAAAATAGATTCAAACATTTTTCTCTTCTTTCTACGTGTGAGGACACTTGCTCGGATAAATGCAAGAATGCATTCAGAAAGCCATGAATGAAAATCGAGACAAAAAAACGAACGGTGTAGGCCAAAAAAATCTACTCCATAATTTCTTATACTCCATATTTTTCTAACCGTTCTAGCTTTTGTTAAAAGCACAATATTTTTCAATTTCTTTAATCAAACTATCACAAAGCCAAATGCCCATCTTCCTTAATCAAACTCCACTATAGCATGCCCATTTTTGGGAGGTCCACTAACCGTTTGAACTTTTTGAACACATTCAGAAAGCCAAGAATGAAATCGAGAAAAAAAAAAAAGAACGGTACAGGCAAAAAAGGGAGAAAAACTTATGCTTGTTCAAGCATGGCATTGTAAAAAATAAGTGTTTGTATGAAGAAAATTAAACTCACCTCAAATTCAGTTCCAGAGCAGAGGTAGGGAACATAATAAGAAGAATGTAGGATTTCAAAAGTCACTGCTTTCGGTAATTTCAAGTCACTTAGAGAATGTATAGAAGTATTCAAAAAAATTTCGCCACCAGTTTTGGTTTCTTTTGGGGAAATAACATGTTTAGAGAGAGAGATTAGGATGAATTCCAATTTGTACTCGGAAATGGTCTCTAATTTCCAGAATGTTTTGTTTCCTTAATCAAAGGCATGTAAAGGCATGGCTTTTTAATTTAAAAAAGGTATGTATTGAAAGAGATTTAAGGTGAGAATTGTATTTCAAATTTTGATTTCGGTAAGGATTGTATTTTCAATCCAATGGTGGAAAATTTGTACTAATCCAACGGTAAAAAATATAAACCACACTCCCATATTATATAGAAGATGAAACCAATTAATATTTTTGGACTTCATGAGAAACTCCTGTTATAATATTCTAGTGAGCACCACATTCAGAGATTCTTGAGGGTCTACATATCAGCGATGCAATGTTTTTTGTGCAACTGATGGTAGGGGCGAGAAAAAAATCCGTCAAACCATAAATCTAGTCCAAATCAATTCAAACCTAATAGTTTGACTCATATTTTTAGTAAAGTATGGTTTGGTCGTGAATTTGAAAATTTAGAAACTGTGTTAAAAGGTTTGGACTATGAATTTAAGTCAACGGTTCCGGTTTCAAATTGATCCGAACCGTGCATATATATGGAAAGAATTTAATTAAGATGCACCATTTCCATAATCAATTAGTTTCCTTATTTAATGATCTATTCCACCGCCTTATACTTTGCCATATTCTTCACTGCCAAAATGAATTCCCCTAAATTTCTATACATGAAAACTTATTCATTCTTATAATTTTGACACTCTAAATAAACATGACTTGGGTTTAGTCAATTAATTTTCTTCTCCTAATGTATGAATGAGTGATCATCACAAGTTGGTTGTTGCCTTAATGATGTTGCTGTTTTGTTGCTGAAACTACGTTTTGGTGCATCTCTTCACTTTCAATAGTTTAAAGAGATACATGTGGCTAGCTATATATTTGGATAAACCTGTCAGTTTTTCAATTTATAAATTTAGGACTTGAGACAATAGTTGGTATTGTACACTTCTTTAGTTTGTTGATATTAGTAGTTTGGTGATTTTAATAGAATTAATTTGCTTTAATATATGTTTTCGTGTACTTTATCTCGGCAATTTTGAGTGTTTTGAATAGTTTACGAAGATATCTCAATTTTAAGCGAACCGTGGTTCAAAAATTGAACTGAACCGTATTTTAAAGGTTTGGATTGGCTTGGTTTTATAAATTTTATGGATTGATTTGGTTCTCCAAATTCATAATCGGTCGGTATTAATTTGGTTCATAATTGGTAGGTATTAATTTAGTTCTTGATTTACTATAAAATCAAACTCATCCAGTCCATCTCACCCCTAATTGATGGATGTTATTGAGTGACTTGAGGGTCTACACATATAGACCCTGTTCGTTTAAGAAATTTTGATTTTGAATTCTAATCATTATCCTATTTCTTACCAATCATTACTCTTATTTTTCTCTTTATCTCTCCCCGATCAGTACCTAAATCCAAAGAGCAGCACTACGACCACCGCATATGTGGTGTGGTGACTGTCCACTGCATGGCTATTGGAGCCCACTTCGGGTCCCCCAAAAAAAAAGAAAAATATTCATAATTTTTAAAATAATATTTTATGGATCCTGTAAAAAATTAGCTCCAACGGATATCGGTAGATATGCTTTTTGAATTTATAGGGGCGAAACTGCGAAACTGAGCAGTTTCGTTCCTACAAATTCAAAAAACACACTTACCGATATCCATTGGAGCTGATTTTTTATAAGACCTCGTAAAATATTATTTGAAAATTAATAAATAGTTTTCTGTTCTTTGTGGGGCCCAATCAAACATGCGGTGGATCACTGCATTTCATGCGGTGTAACTAGACTTTCTGAAATCCAAAATACCAAAACCAACAAGGTCATAGAGATTGAGAATCTGAGATTATTGAGTTCCAAAAAAATCTAGGCCCTAGAAAGTCTAGGTTGGCGCGGTTGGAAAGGGGAATTGAATTCTTATCAATAATTCTACAACCACACTTATTTTATACATCTAAATACATACCTACATATATAAGTGTGGGGGCTCCACACTAGGGACGGACCCAAGTGGGGGCATGTACTCCCACTCGAACGCGTGCCCCCGCTCGAAATTAAAATATATTTTTATATTTTTGTATAAATTAGCATAATTATAAGGAAGTGTGCTAATATATAAACGTACACACTTGCATGGATCTCAAAAATACACATATAGAATTAGTTTTATGCCTGAATTTCATCATATGGTGTATTTATACTTGTTACTTTACGAGATGTTTGTCAATTTGAAGTTATTCTTTCTTGATTCTCTTTATTTTTAACCGTCTGAGAGAAATATTTTAAAATAAAATCATTAACAAAACTAATTCGATCATTCTGAAACTCGTCGGTGTTCATTTAAAATATACTTTAAATTTTTTGTTTGAGATTTTGTGCTAATTTTTACCCAATTTAAGTTAAAATACACGTTATATACTTTTGTAGTTAGTAATGCATGTCTTAATTTTATACGCTCCTACTGTGGTTGACTAAAACAATGAATTTTCGTCATTTATAATTAACAGGTGCCCCTATTAGACTATATTTCTAAATCCGTCCCTGCTCCACACACACTGTTGTGTGCAGTTTGTGTGGAGCACACTTGTGTGTGGGGGTGTGTATTTAGGTGTGTGTTTGGGTGTGATTGTAGAATGATTGAATTCTTAAGAGCAGTGCTACAGCCACCGCACCAAAAATGCGTGTGGGGCCCACTCCAAGCCCCACACGGATGATCTGAGCCGTTCAATAATTTTTTTTAAAAAAATTCGAGGGGGCGTCGCGAAACATCAGCTCTATCCGATATACATAGGTATTTGGATCAAGCTTCTCATCTTTGGAAAATCAGAAAAAATGAAAAGATTAATTTTCTAGTGTACAAAAACATGAGAAGCTTGATCCAAGCACCTACACATATCGGATCGAGCTGATGTTCTGTGATGCTCACTTGGGTTTTTTTTTTTTTAAATTATTGAACGGCTCGGATCATTTGTGAGGGACTCGGAATAGGTCCTACATGGCGTGCGGTGGCCGGCCTCCGCATTTTGGTGGCTGTAGACTTTCTGAATTCTTAAAACCCTAACCTGCAGATCTTCGTATATTTATGTTTGCACCCTCGCACCTTTTTCTGACCTTAGATGACATGACAGGGCTTGCCCACTTTAAAAAACGCGGCACGCAAAGCTCCTCAACTTTCTTAAGTTGCTTGCAGCATTCTACATTTACGAAATTTACGTCCTTAATCCTATCAGCATATGCAGCACTACCCATGCAACCATCACTCATACGGTATTCTATTTCGCAGTCCGCAGGGACAAACGCCCAAAACCTGAGCTCTGGAGCTACAACCAAAGTTGGTGAGTGGAGGAGAGCCAAACAGAAAAGAACAACAAGCTTGAAAGATCCATCCCCACAAATTGGCAGATTTGATGATAACACTGCATATGGATTTAATTTTCCCAAAGTTAGGAATATGGCCATATTGGGTTTCTGTAGTGAAAAAGATGATTACAGAATTGAAAACCCCACGGGTTTCCTACCGTTTCAATCTCTTAGCAGTTATCCCCTACAAGGAGTTATTATCGTTTTAACTATCAGGCATTATGTTACAAAACTATAAAAACGCTTGGAAGTCTTCATGTGAGAAAATCGTGTTGTTTTTGTGTGTGTGGAAGTAGGGACGGATCCACCCGGGAGCACGCGGGCCCCCACTCGAACGCGTGCTCCCACTCAAAATTAAAATAGTTTTCAAAAATATTTATGTATAAATTAGCATAATTATAAAAATGTGCTAATATATAAACATACACACTTGTATATATTCCAAAAATACACATATAGAATTAGTTTTATGCTTAAATTTCAATATATGGTGCATTTATACTTGTTACTTTACGAGCTGTTAGTCTATTTGAAGCTATTTTTTTTTATTCTCTTTGTTTTTAACCGTTTGAAAGAAATATTTTAAAATAAATATATTAAAAAAACTAGCTCGAGCATTCTAAAATTTGTTGATATTCATTTAAAACATACTTTAAAATTTTTTTCTAAGATTTTATGCTCATTTTTACCTAATTTAATTTAAAGTACGCGTTATAAACTTTTGTAATTAGTAATGCATGTTTTAATTATGTATGATCTTACTATGGTTTACTAAAAAAATTAACTTTTGCC
Source organism: Rhododendron ovatum (assembly GCA_019656835.1). NCBI lineage: Eukaryota > Viridiplantae > Streptophyta > Magnoliopsida > Ericales > Ericaceae > Rhododendron > Rhododendron ovatum. Next base: position 39,812,754 of record CM033791.1, read on the forward strand.
ATTATCATTAACAGGTGCCCCCATTAGGGTATATTTTTTGATCCGTCCCTGTGTGTAAGGGGCTGTTACCTCTAACAAAACGTAACATACCTTGCAGTCAAGGGACGTTGAGTGTATAAGTGACGCAGATGTGCCAAGACCGTGTCGTGGTCTAAACGGAAAGGCAGTTGCATAGTACCCTATTTTTTGTTTCTGACTTCTGTTGAGACAAATGCGTCACAATACTTTGAGAAGGACCGTGAAAATTGGTTCGAGATTGACTTGCTCGTGAATGATTGAATAATTTAATAAACAACAATAATAAAACGAGAAACAACTGAAACCACTTGTATTATTGTGAATAAAGTAGAAGAGTACATGAAAAGGAAAGGAAAAAGAACAAGGATTTGGTAACAAGTCTTTGTGAAAAGGAAATGAACAAAGGTAAAAAATATATATATGTGTTGGAAGCTGTAAGTATGATTAAAGGACCTAAAAAACAAATGATAAGGTCTTGAGAGAGCGCCACGTGTACTCTGAAAAAACTGCTCATACTTATTAAAAAAAAATATGTACCGCCATTGATATTGATGGTAACTCCCTTGATTGATGTCACATGGCCCTTTGAATTGGTCAAAAAGTGACACAACTTCCATTTTTAGGGCATTTTCTTACTTTCAAGCATGCACGAACCATTACATGGCTCACTCACGCTCCAAGTAGCAATAACCCCCTAGTAACCGCTGTAGTGAAAGAATATTCCTTGAATATATATATATATATATATATATATATATATATATATATACACACACACACACATACACACCACGGATCAAGTGAGGGATCCCTCACTTTGTTAAAATGCGGGACTTTCATTTCTCGATCAAATTTTGAAAATCAGAACCGTTTAATATGTGCAGAATGTGATTTTAAGGGTCCCCTGAGAGAAATCAGCAAAAAAAATGACCGGGAAAGGCTTTATCCGAGCAATTTTTTTTGAACCGTTCAATGAAAACTGCTCGGATAAAGCCCTTCCCGGTCATTTTTTTTGCTGATTTCTGGCGGGGACCCTTAAAATCACATTCTGATCACTTTGAGCGGCTCGGATCATCAAAATTCAATCGGGAAGGGCATTCCCGCATTTGGCTCTATATATATATATGCTTGGAAAAGTTGTCATTCGTCTCTAAAACTCGGCCCTGAAGATGCGACATGTGCCTCATGTCCCACTTTCTTTTATTTTAGGAGCCCAAAATGGTTGTAGACGTTGATTGCAAACCGAAGTCCCTTCATGGTTGCCATGTGGTCCTTTGAATAGGTCAAAAAAGTAGAAAAATTCCTATTTTTCACGGACTATTCTCTAATTTTGCTCATACCACTAACCATATTCAACTGATTCTCGTATATTTAGCTTTTTTAATACTTAAAATCCAGGAGAATATAAAGAATATTTCTTGAGAATCTGCCTCTGAATTCAATCAAACCTTGAAAAATCTCCAACCACCCTGAAATGTAGGAGTTAGTTACTAAATGACAGTAAGGTATATCTAGTGTACCCTTTGTCATTTTGGGATTGGTCCATCAACCATTTATCTTTTTCGATTTAGACTTGATTGACTTAGACTTTCTCATTGGCCAACCAAGCAGGCTCACTTGATTTTAACTCTTTGTTGACCATGAGTTCGGACTCACTTGCCATATGGCACTCAATATATTATTGGCTCTTTCCAAAAGTGTCAAAAATTAGTGTAAAGAGGACGGACCCTGCCAACTGAGCTAGCTCCAGTTGGATTGGTCCAATTGGAGGTAACTCAATTGTTAGGACTCTTGCCTCGAAGTAGGAGGTGACATGAGGAGTTCGAATCTCCCCGCCTGCATGTGAGTGTTCTTCCCTTAGAGGACTTTCTTCTCTCTTTGTTTCTATCATATAATAGGTTTATTTCTCGTATTTGTTGAGTTGTTGGGCTCGTGAACTCTCATAATTGATATAGTGTCTCAGGTTTGTATTTTGTATTTCATATATGATGTAAATAACCTCTTCTATTAATTGACAAAAAAAAATCTGTAAAATTCTATCTCTGCCCGTTTTCTTGGGGAATTTGAATTCCAGCTTGCATGTAGCTTACAAATGTTGAAGGGTAGTATTGAAAAGTTCAAACTTTTTAAGTGCCATATCTACGATCCCCAGAAAGTTGGGGAAAAAATAGACAAACAAAAGGAGAAGCATTCTTGGCATCCACGAGAAACAGCTTGCTTGATTTGTTAGTTACATTCAAGGTTTTAATCTGTGGGGACCTGCCACTGATGACCAACAAAATTACAACTCCCTCGGCTAAATTCATTAGGAAAAGTAACAGTGGATTACCCTAAATGTAGTAATGTTGATGGTACCACACCGCTTACTTTAGTCATTTTTCAGTCACAATGAGACTTCATGTTTATTGGTTTTGCATCGAGTTATAGTTTCCCTTTTCCACTTTTGAGTTCATCTATTGCATCGTATTCCCAATCTTTGGAATGTTTATTGTAAGTCATCAACTATGCTTTAGATGGAGTAATTTTTGAACGCTCGTTGTGCACCTACCTTTTGTTCCTAATTTGTTCTCATACATAATATGCTACTCCTATTATGTTGCTGGTTGTTTCCATGATCGATTGCACAGCTTTACTAGTGAGAGGGAGTTCAGTACTTCAGTTTTCCTCACCCTCTTTTGATAACTTCTTTAGCTATTTACTTGCCAAAAAAAAAAAAAAAGCTTCTTTAGCTATTTAGTCTTCATGTAATTCACCATTTCCTTTGCTTTGTCGCCTTTCTGATACAAAATTACTCAGAATTGCGGGTCTACTTACTAAATTTCTGTTCCTGAAATTTGTCGAGGTCACCGTATCCATAATCAGTAATCACTTACAGTCAAAAGACATAACCAACGGAGTCCGTATGGGGGCCAAGGCCCCCATGGTTCCGAGTTTTCATACTTCCTCCGTCCCAAAATATTTGTCGGGTCCTTAAAACAAGGACATAAATATAATGCATTTCTTTTAAAAAAAAATTCAAATTTTTTCATAAATTAAAAGAACTCGTTGAGATCTAGTAAGTTGGTGAAAAAAATTTAAATTTTTCTTGCAAAACTTGAATTATTTTTACGTTTTTCTTTTGTAGATCGGACAAACATTTTGGGAAGAAGGGAGTAATTATTTAAGTATTTTTTTAAACATTAAAATTATACATGGTGGCCCCGACCGAATAAAATGTAATATCCGTCTCGAATATTTTGGTATTTTAATTACTTTTTAATGTAATTATGTGGCTGCGGGTTAATTTGTATACTTTAAAACTTACAAGGGTCTTATGTGTATTTTACGTATGATCTTTTGTGATTGGCGGGAGTAGTGTTGGTGAGATGATGTGCTTATACCATATAATTTCCCTAGGATATTATAGAGTTTAGATATTTTCTCTCATTCAGAGGGGAAAAGCTAGCGGTGGTTTCTCTTACTTTTAGATTGGTTCTTCGTTCAAGGAGGTAAACTATTTTGTTCTTGATTTTGATCTTGGAAACCCCTAATTGATTATTTTTAGTTGATGTAAAGATGTATGTTTAGCATGGGTTGTGCTTGAACCCAAGATTGGGTTTAATTCGTGGGTTTTGTGGCTGCTGCTCATAGCCAGAAATTCTGCAGAACAGGTCTCCGTTTTGGGGGGGTTTTCGCCTTTTTAAACTTAGAATTGGGTTTTAGTCCCTTCTTATGAAATACAGCAGACTTGAAGCTTGTTATCACTTGAAACCGTTGAGAATTTAATTTATGGTGATTTTTAGAAAACTGCTCTGCAATCTGGAAATCTGTTTTCTGACAGATTAGCATAGCTTCGGTATTTACTTGTTTTCTCGTTCTTAAAGTTTGAATTTGATTTCAGTTCCTTCACGGAGTTTGAACCTCTTTCTGTTACGAAACTTTTGACACTAGGATCACTCAAAACCGTCAAAGAACTCGATTTATGGTGGTTTTTCGAAAGAAAACTGATATTGGCACTCTAAAAATTAATGCAGGCACTCTAAAATCAGTGTAATTCCAAAGCTACTTTTCTTTATTACTAAGCATTTATATTAATGTTTTACTGCACCAATAACTAATACAATTTAGCATGTGGCTAGATAACGAGTTGAGTATTTGGGAGGTGCCGAAACCGTAGTTTGGCATACTTTGGTCGACTCACAGGTGAGTATAGTCTTTCTCAATAAGATATTGCTGTAATGGTAGGTGTATATCTTGTTAATCGTGGTTTAGCTTTCGATATTGTTATCTTCTATGAGATAGTGTGGTGGTGATTGTGTATCATGCTAATCGAGATTTAGCTGTTGAAATGCATGTTTGTTGTGTGTTGATTGTACCTTCTAAAGGATTGTGGAGTGAGTCATACTATATCGTGAGCCGTGCCGTCTAATTAACAGTGAATGGGAATGTGGTGTGCGAAACACAGTAACTTGGGTACCAATGGCGGCTCCAGGATTTTTTTAAGAAGGTGTTCAATAATTACCTTAACCCTGTTACATCTATTAACGAGTAGAATATACAAAAAAATTGATACTCCCTATGTCCAAAATGGCAGTCCCTGTAAAGACGAGCAATTTTTGAATAAAAAAATAATACTTACAATTCTTTAAAAAATTTCGCACCAAGTTAAAAAACTAGTCGAGATCATTGATTTGATGCAAAGATACTCAAAAAATAATGTACTATATTTTTTATCCAAAAATGGTACGTCTTTTTGTAGGAAACTATCGTCAATAGCGTGATCAGTAAAAATAAGAATACATATGATTATTAATAGAATTTCCCATTTTGAGCTAAGCAAGATTAAACAAGCACATAAATCTACCAATATTCTTTTATGAAAAATTGAGGCAAATAGGTTCGCATGAATCTTTTAGGACATATTCTCTTATTTTTGGAGATGTAGGGTTGAGTGCCATTTGAAAAAGCCAGAACATGATACTGATAATAATAGATCATTCCTTTTCTCTCTATTTTTTTAAATATTTTGGGTGGGTGTTCATTTAATTTTGGACTGAGCGTTCATTCATATTTTAATTGGGTGTTCAAATAATGAACTAACCTAAAAACTTTACATGTATAATATGAAAGGGAAAAAATTTTGGGGTGGTCATGTGACCACTTTACCTTGGCTGTAGAGCCGCCAGTTTTGGGTACATAAGAATGTGGCAGACGTGTCACTGCATGTTGTGTGATTTATATTCACGCTTGTATTCTTTGGATTATTTATAGGTGGATTTGTATTGATTATTGTTGTTGTGTTTGGAGCATGTGGTGGATATGACTGTCGTATTCATTTGAATATTTCAATTACATTGGTGTTTCATATTCATTTTGATATTCCTTCGGATATTGCGGTATATTAATGAGCATTTTTATATCTCACACATTCTGACTTTCCTTTTTGGATTGCCAGGCAACAAGTGGCTTAGAGTGGGTCCGCTACCGGTCAACATGTTGAGGTGTATTCGGGCGTTAGCTTAGAGTGATGTTGATGGGCAAGCTGATTTGTAAATAGTTAATTCAGAAATTGATTTTATTTAAGTTGTAGCAAAGAGCGTTTGACCGCTTGACTTAGAGTGATGTTCTTGGGCAAGCTGGTTTGTAAATAGTTAATTCAGAAATTGATTATATTTAAGTTGTAGCTAAGAGCGTTTGACCGCTTGAGTAGTATGAGTTGTAATTAACTTGTCGGTGGCTTGATGTTTGTAATGAAGTTTAACGTTGACACTTTTATGTTTTAAGGTGATTAGTCTTCCACTAGATGTTTATTCTAATTGTTGTGAAATGTGGTTTGGTCTTGTGTTGGAATGCCATGTGCTCGCACCGACTTGGACCTACTTTGGGTGACGTTTGCGAGGCGGGGCGTGACATAAAAAATGGACCAAAAATGGCATTTTGGACAAATATTGTCCTATTGTTTTGGTTTGCTTATTTTGATGCAAGTCAAAATGGTGAGCTCTTTAGCTCTTATGGATGATGATCTTAACGATGCCGATGTCGAATCTTTATTCTCTATTGATGATGAAGCAACAGATGAAGCAGTCCTTGCATTTACTTTTAATGATTCAGATGATTCATCATAATCAGATGACTCAGATCAAAGCTTACATTGGAGAAATGTGCCAATGACTGCATCGGGGTGTTAATGTCGTGGGCTGAGATGTAAATTCAGTAGTTTTCGATCTTTCTTCCATGTAACTAAGCAGATATTAACATTTCAAACATATTTAGTGCGTATACATATATCATTCACCAAAGTCGGAAGACCACCAAGAGATTCAAAAGTTAGGGGGCCTGAACTGAATTGTAGCACATCTGTTCAAGCAAATTGAGTAGATAGGCGAAAATCATTAAACATGAACATCAAATTCTAATTTAATAAGAGTTGGTGCATCTAGAACACACGGTTCCACTTGTGAAAATGGAAACCTGTACTCGTATTCAAATGTCAAAGTACTTCAGACATGACATTCACTCTTTTTCCTACTCAAAGGACAGTAAGTTGAACCAGAAGGCAGAAAGCAATCTTAAAAGCATATCATCTAGTTCTTGTTTTTGCAAATTTGGGTCGCGAAGCTCTCTTCTCCATCTTCTCTCTCTTCTTTCGCGTCTTTTCATCCTCTTCACCTTCCTGACAAACATTATTTAGAAGGCAGTAAGAAAAACTTATCGCACCATGCCTTAGACATGAGTTGCGTTTGTTGCAAAGATGAAAACAGATCTAGGTGAGAGAAGGTACCTCTGAACCACGGGGGAAAAATCCTTTAACCAACCCTATGAGTTTATAGGCAGCAAATGCTGGTATCTGGAAATCAAAAGGATAAGAGTTCAGTTTCCGATTTCGGTCATGAAATACTAGGTGTTTTTACGGATACAGTCCGGCTTGACTTGACTAACAGGACTCGAAATCCGAGAAGTCACTAGCCTGTAGTATCGGTAACCGCGATATGAGTTCCTTCTACGATGGCCTGTGTGTACCTTGAAAGAAGTTCGAATCGGATCCGTTTCGATCAAGGTTCTCACCGCGAAGCTATAGTTAACAAGTTTGAATCGGAACTCGGAAGCTGGCCATCTTTCGTATTTCTGTCTAAAGAGTTTCGATATCTTGGAACACCACATAGAAGAGCCTATATCGAGACTTGCGGATGCAATCTCGGTTAGTATACAAGATCATCAACGTGTACAGTAATAGGATGCAATTGTGGAGCCCTTTTCTTAGAACAAAAGCTTTTCCTTCCGTCTGGGTATGTACGACGTTCTATAGAAAATGACATGATTAATTTATTATGTAACTTGCGTTAATACCAGATGTTAGAACTATGGTTCATATGTTAGGTATGGAGAGATACTAGAAAGTTCTAGAAATAGGCCAGTTGCTCGAGCAGAGCGGAGCGGAGTATTTTTGGGATACAAGCCAAATACTGGATTAGGGTTAGAATAGAGTAGGTATAAATCTCTATGCTGTAAACCCTGTTTCAGTTGATTGAATAAGAAACGACAGCCGCTCTCGCTCTCGTGGACGTACCCGGTTTTTGGGAACCACGTATATTCTGTGTGTTGATTTCTTTACTGTATTCTATTCGCATATCGTGTGTGTGTGTTGCGGTCCTACACCAGAAAAGAAGATTTAGTTTCAACACATAATCTTGCACTTAGAAAGTCGCATACAACAATTTCTAACTTCTCAGCCAGATAATCACTGCTCCATTGTAACAAATTCTACCAAACAAAAACTACTAAAATCTACGACATGATCTGCAATCCTTCTTTTATTCGTATATTGGCATCCATACAACAGACGACAGCTACACCAACAGTGATTCAAACTTTCCATAATTTCATGCCAATGCAGTTTTTTGTCATTTTACCTATCTGCCGTGCAGAAGCACACCAGTTTGCAACCCAAAAGTGAAAACACAGCATTCACAACAGAGGCCTTCTCAGCTAAATTTTGTTATTCCTCAGTGGTATTACAATTGATCGAGAGTTGCACTCCTTTTTCACAAGTAGAGAGCCACTAGGCCCACTACATTAAGGAGATGAAGACAAAAGCAAAAATCAACTCTACAAACTACAAAGGGCAAAAAGAATGATCCTTTCCTTCTGGTGGTTCACGTTTTCTATTTCATCAGCCTTTCACCTAACGATTCAAAAACCTAACCAAGCATAGCCTACTCTTTATTAATCGGCAACTCATAAGCATGACACCACTGGTAATTATACAGGCAGATGCAGATATAGCACCAATTCAGGAAATGGAACTTACCACTAGATATATGTACCAAAATTTTTCAGAGACGATAGACGCTAGCTGCGCGAAGCCTGTAATGTAGATTACATCATGCAGATATCTGAAACAATTACCATTGGTGAGGGAAGAATCTTTTTCTGTCATATACATGAGTAGGAAAAAATAATGTACGTTCAGCTACAGCTAGAATGTCACTTATAAAGGTAAGGCAGGAAAATATACAAGAGAACAAAGGCGAGACTTGGGAGTGTTTTACATCTCACAGAGATGTAACGAAATCTCATCACTAACATCACATAGGAAGCCCTATCATTTAAAAAATGCAAAACTTAGTAAAGAACTCCCAGTCCTCTACTGCAAAATCACAACTTCAAAAATCCTTTGACTCGAGACAATAAACTCTTTTCTGTTCTAGACGACATCACCAAAGTCACTGATATTATCAACAGAAGTGAGAAAAATCACAAGCAGTTTCTCTGATCTTAAAACTTGCTCAAAATGGACAATAACAGACTGCAAATCCCATCCTTATACGAACCACATGCATGCGACTGCAACATCACTCTGAGGTAGAAAGCTTCCACATTACCCTACTATTGTTTTCTATATCGTTCTTTTTTCAACAGGGGTACCCAACTCTTGTTAGTCCTAGAAGTTAGTGCAGGTGGAGGACAGGGAGTCATTGTAGTGTTTTACATAAAGCATCATTGAGCAAGAGAAGACATAATAACTCTTTTCCAATATCAATATTAGCAATAGTACCAACCAAAAGGTCGATCAACTGTTTCAATCATATCAATAAGATATTAGAACCATATAAGTTCCACCAAACTCCTTTTTGACTGGTAATGAAAACATCCGTGGAACCATGGAATGAAACTATCTTTCTTGCTTGTGTCCTTGTCATTTCTTTTCCAAGCATACACTGCTCTTGTAGTTTCCTTATAGTACTTGTGTCCTACAGATATGACATGGGTGTCCAATGTGTCTCCTGCTTCGCATCTTTGCCTAATTTAGATCCTAGGAGGCTAGGATCATCTAATTTCTAAGATGTTCCAAATAAAAAGAAGCTCACATTTGATAGACAATAAATACTTCTACTCATCCACATGAAACCAATATAGCAATTGAGTTTTTTTTTTTTTTTTTTAATCCCCTAAACTATGCACATTTTCTCTACATAGTCCCTAAACTATCAATTTGATGATTTCATCCTCTCAACTATCATACCGTTACCTACTTAGTCCAATAGATAACGGAAATTAGAAATTTAGACGGAAAATGTTACGTAAGGCCCTATTTGGGACCCTGTAAAGCAAATACTTGATTATGACAAGATAAAATCATTAGAAAAATAAGACATTCGCATCAGTTCAAACAGATTGAAAATTGGAGCACTTAATTTATTTACAAGGTTCATATATTAGAATCTTACGTGGCATTTCATAGACACTAACACAAACATTTTTTTTTTTTTTTAAAGACTGAGTTCTTTATATAGAATTTAGACTGTTTATATATTAAAAATATGATTAAAAATTAAGCGCTCTAATTTTCAATCCGTGTGAACCGGTATGAAGATCTTATTCTTCTGATCATTTTATACTAAAAGGTTATAATTAATTTTTCTTTCTAGAGCTTTCATAATCAAGTATCTGCTTTACAAGATCCCAAACAGGCCTTAGATGGCATTTTCCGTCCAAATTCCTAACTTCCGTTATCTATTGGACTAAGTAGGTAACGGTATGATAGTTGAGAGGATGAAATCGTCAAATTGATAGTTTAGGGACTAAGTAGAGAAAATGTGCATAGTTTGGGGGATAAAAAGAAAAAAGAAA
>CM033791.1:39822981-39861840 GCA_019656835.1 Rhododendron ovatum
CTCTATAGCAATTTGATACCTTTTCGTAATCTCATCTGATTTCAAGTACAATGCGAACTAAGTTAGAACATATAACCAATGCAATGACTTATGACACCAATAACTTTTCCTGGTATATCCCCATACTCATACCCAAATTTTGAATACATGTCACTCTACCACAATTTCTTAAAATTTAACTTCAATTAGATCTGACGCTTGGACACAAGCCAGAACCTGGTACTCCTAATTGAGTCCAGTTAACAGTGACAGTGGCTCATTCCAACATTCTTCGTTCTAAAAATGAGTATACCACAAAATTCTAAATATAACGAATGAAGAAAGAAAATGATATTTACATCCAAACTTGAAAACAAGAAGAAACAAATGAAAAATAAAGAACATTAGTGAGACGTACCCACAAATTCCACCGGTACTCATATCAAACCCACCATCTAAAAGCTCCCCATCATCAGTGTAAGCAGGATTTGCCATCGAGGCAAGTTGTTGATAGGGAATGATGTATGCAAAAAAGGTCAAAATGAAGCCAACCCAATGTTTCCACTTGAAAGTAGAATGGAGGATCCCTGCCCTCACCACGAGATATATAACCTACACAAGCACAATTTGTCATTTAGGACAAAGAGCATTGAATGGGACCAATTTGGGAAGAGACCAAGAAGTCAGTGACTCAGTATACAATATTTTCCTCTTTTGATATCTAATCTGTAAAAGTTTAATGGGAAAGCAAGAATAAACAAGGCAATCAGACCAATCATGATTATTACTTAGAAAGCCAATTCGGTGCAAGTTAACGACCATCAAAACTAAAATAAAACAATGAAGTCAGCGACAATTTAAGGTAGTTAGACATAGATATACCCATATAGTAGTACAAAAGGGTAAGATTCATCCCAAACAACTTGCGCTGATATCATACTTTCCCATACAAGGCTTGTGCTTTGTTCATTACTGTGGACCTGAATTCCACTTAAGAACCAAGACAAGCGGAGGGAATCCCAGATCAGAGATCTCCACTGAGGTCCTTTCCCGCAATCCTCATCCCTGAGATCTACCCCTTTGCATTTGAATAAATAAAATGATAAAGAAATAATCAAAAAATATTTTCCCCGCATATTGTTCATTCACTTTACTTTTTGTTCAATTGGAGAGCAAAATAGTCCGATAGTGGACCTCTGTTTTGCTGGTGAGGGCTGGAGAAAGAAATCCCTTAACTTCTCTAACTTCTCAGTGTTGAATTGAGCAATTCAATTTTCTAGACAAAACTACTTAAACTACAGATACCACAAGGACAAGCATTCAGAGCTACCTAATCTTAATTTAATATGCATACAATTCTGATTTCATGCTATTAATCCGTGGTTGTGATTCAGTTCAATTCTGTTTGATATTCAGCACAAACGCAATAAAACCATAAACTTCACAGCGCCAAAACAGACCGAGCCATTGAATATCAGCTATACGAACCTAATCTGAGATACAGTCAAATTCTAGGTCAAAGTCAGCAAAAAGGCTTCGTTTGCTTCAAAGACTAAAAGGAAAATGTGTGGATCGAACTTTAGGTTGTTTTCGTATGTTACCAGTACATGGAAGGTGAGAATTGCAAACAAGGAATCGATTTCAAAGCGGAGCTAATTTATGAATCAAGTAGTGGGACGATATGAGGGTGAAAGGAATTGGTACATTGCAAGCGATGATGAGGCGAAGTAGGTTCTTCATGTGACGACTGTTCTCTTCCTTTCGCTTCTTGGCCCCTTGATTCGCCATACCCTCTCTCTCTCTCTCTCTAGTTCAGATTTCAGACAGGAAAGTGAGAAGACAAAGTTGGATGCGCTCGGCTGCGGTCTGTTTGGTGGCGAGTATATGTATTCTCTGATGACGAAGAAGGTGTCCCTAAAACAGGTTTATGATATCCAGCTGCGTTTCCCTTTTGAGTAGCGTGGGGCGTAAACTGTCACAATTGAAAGTGTAAGGGTACATTGAATTAGAGAAAGTGTGAAGGTTCAAAATGTAGTTTTCCCTTGTTGATGTAGTATTTGAGTTTTACAAAGAAAATTAGTTTGATTTAAAGAAAATGAAATGTATGACCTTAAATACATCTTTTTTTCAAGAATTTCATACTAGAATATTACTCAAAATTATTTTTCGGTGGAGTGAACAAATATTTTTTTAAACTAGGTGTAGATTTTTTCGTATGTGTGCATTTGTATGCATGCAATTTATGATAGAGTTTTGTAAGAAAATTAATGCATAGTAATTCAATTGTGTAAAAAAAAAACTTTAGGGAATTATTTAAATTTTTATACTTTTTTACCAGACATGTTTGCAAAATGTGAGTCTTACATTCTTTCGTTGATGGAACAAATACATAGGAACAAATACATAAGATATGTAGCATATATTTTCGTACTTTCTTCTTACATAAAATAAAGCTCAATTAAGAATTTTTTAATATTTATTTTCCAAGTGTAATGTCAAAATTATTTTCGTTAAATCACAATTTATCAGTATTCTAAAAGGCAGCCGCCTAGGCGAGACAATGGTTCGATGCCTGGATCAGAAAACCGACGAATCGGGCGCCTAGTCCTTGCCTACCGCCTCTTATTCGTCCGACTAACGCTTAACGATTTTTAAAACATTTTAATTTATAGTGCATGAATGACTTGTACCAGATGTATGATACAAATCTTTTGTGCAATAAAATTTCCACATCAACCAACAAAGTTTGGTGATGTTCAAGAAAAAAAAAACAAAAAAAAAAAAATTGGCATTGTCATTGCCCTTTCTTGCACTTGCCAATCCACTAACACCAAAAGAAAGGATATTATTTACTCCGTACTTTTGTTTTTCTTTCGCCACTAAAAAGACATGTCTTTTTATTATTCTTTGTGAGGGCCACTAACGCACTTTAAATGATCTCTTTTCCTAATTAAATTGGGCCCACTTCAAAAGTGACCCTTTTCCGAGATTAATAAGACGTCACCTTTTAAAAAAAAACAAAACAAAATAAGACGGCCCACTCCATGCTCTAAAACTAATCGAAAAGGTCCAATAAAAAGCATTGCTATTTCAAGGAGAAAACTTCAAATCCCCACATAAAACCAACCGTGCCCAAGTAAAATGGACGAAAAGGGAGGATCAGCATATAATCTTCCGTGAGCTTGACCAACAGAATTCTTACCGTTGCGAAATATTACTATTCAACTTTGATTACTCGTTCGGCGGTTCCGATTCAAATCTTTATAGTACAGATTGTTGTACGAATTAATCATTATCGGAGAAGATAGTCTAGTCCGTATTAGTGACAGAACACAAGCTCGTTGTGAGTTTGTGACGACTGCGTTCTTATGGAGTTAGGCCCGTTCGGCTAAATAAGCTAACTAGCTTATTTTTCTGTCCTTATTCAAATTTTTTTTTTATTCGTTAGTTTTTCGTCAATTTTTTGGGGATTATTGCATCGCCATTACAAAAGGAATAAAAAGTAAAAAATTACGATCGAAACTTAATTTTTTTAAATAATGACAAAAATAAATAAATAAGCCAATTTTTTTGTCTTTATTCAAAAAAAATATTTCGATCATAATTTTTTACTTTTTAGATTCTTTTTATCATGACGATACAATAATCTCCAAAAAATTGACAAAAAACTAATAAATACGAAAAAATTTGAATAAAGACAAAAAAAAAAAAACAAGCTAGTTTGCTTATTTAGCCAAACGGGAAACTTAACTTAAATCTGAAAATTTTGTTCTTACTTGAATTTTTTTCGCATTTGTTAGTTTTTCGCCAAACTTTTGTGGGTTATTAATTCATCTCGACGAGACGAATCGAAAAAGTAAAAAAAAATCACTTTTACCAAAGTATTTTGAGACTTTTTTCTCTAAAAAGTAGTTATTTTTTAAAATACTTGAGTAAAAGTAAAGAAATTTAATTTTTCCGAGTCTTCTCTTTGAGACGAATTAATAACCGTTAAAATTTTGATGCAAAACTAACAAATGCAACAAAAAATTCAAATAAAGATAAAATTCTCAGATTTAAATTAAGTTATAAAAACGCAAATGTATGATCATATATAGGTGCATACATACAGTATAAATTATGGAAACTTTTGGTGCTTTTAACAGTGTCCTAATCGAAACACGCCCTAATGATAGTGCTTTTAATGGTTCTATCCAGTCAGACTCCCCTACAGGATAGGATAAAATGACCCCACAAGGTATCGTAGTCCCCGATCCCAGTATAATTCGTTACGAATTGCATTATTGTCCACCGTCTCCCTTGTCTTCCCTCCCTCCCTCTCCCTCTCTCTGGCGCACATTCTTTCTCGGGTTCCTGCGATTTATTAGGGTTTTCTGCTTCCTTGCGTTCTTCAGGGTCGTGGAAGAAACACACAAATTCTCTTATCTTGTCGGGGGTAAAAGAAAAAGAAAAAGAAATCTCTTATCTTTTCAGTCAATTGACGATTGTTCAACCTTGGAAAGATTACCTTTTGTGTTCTTCAAAAATTCATCAGAGCTCTCTGGGTGTTGCAATTTCGGAACCTCTGCTAAATCGGCTAAAACAGCAGGAACGGGTATGTTGATCTCTCCAATGTTGATCTTTTGATTACCTTTTAATTCTGTTTATTTGACTTTTGATAAGTCAAAAAGAATGGAAGTATTAAGTATTTTTGCTTCGGTATACTTGTTCCGCTTTTGGAAATTGCAATTGGGTCTTCCTAATCTAGCTGCAAGGTTACAAGTATGGTCGATCTAGATTTTGATGATAAAATTTACTTCTTTATTCATTGTGGTATAAAGTTTGAGCAAAGCTACAGGTACACATGGAATGTACATACCATGTACATATGGATTTTGTGGGGCCCACCTTGGGTCCCACAAAGATGATTCGAACCATTCATTATTTCTAAAACATTTTTTCATGAAGCCTTATAAAAAATCGGCTCAACCAAATATCGGTAAGGATTTCAGAAGGTGGGCCCCACAAAATCTATATATACATAGTATGTACATTCCATATGTACACATAGCACTACTCATAAAGTTTAGTTCTTATTAATGTTTTGATTACCATATCCTATAGTTTGAGTTAATTTTTTATTGCATTGGGTATTTTTCACTATGATACTTTTTGGTTGATTCCTTTTTGAGTGGCGTAACAGTGTGAAGGTTAATAATTATGTGTAATTAGGAATATTATGACAGCATAATGCAATTGTTTGACCGACATTGTTTCAGTTTTCAGTGTATTTGGATCCTTTGAACCACCCCCAAAAGCTGTTCTACAACACCCGTGGTCCTTTTTTGACTCTATTTAGAGTCCTGGACTGAAGATGCGAACAATTTTTCGCAATGTTCGACGATTTCGATCAGCTTTCCGGCATCAAGGAGATAATATCTTGAGTGGGTTACGGAGAAGAGAATATTATTGGGCAAATAGAAGATTTGGGTCCACCTACAACCTCTCCTTCAATGCTGAAATTTATAGATATACTCATCCGTCTCATAGGATCTCTAGAGCTCTTTTTGCTGACGCCGCTAAAGTAACCAATGAAGGTTGTCTTTTTATGATAATCTTTGTAGCTTTTCCAATCTAGTAACATTAATCCTTAGCACAGTGTTCACGTTTTCCTTCCTTTTATTTGATTTGATCAAAGATTTAAGCAGAGCTGGGCCTCTGGTCGAGTATGAGCGTAGAATTTCCGTAGGTGATCTTGTGGATGGCGATAGTTGTCAGGTATGGTAATTACTGCAGTCCATACTTGTTTATAAGTCTTCAAAGGAAAGAGTGAACAGTTTGGACTTTGCAAAGTGCATATGTGGATTTCTATGAAGTAAGAAGTTGATTGTAGTTTTCTGAATTTTTTTCAAACCAGAAGATTAAGCTTCATATGGTCAATAAAAAAACTTTCCTTCTTTGTACTGTCCAGTATTAAATTACTGGACAGTACAAATTACCATCAATTGGTTTGGAGTACTGGTTGCACTAAATGCACTCCTAAGTCCTTAGTAGGTACTGTGTGATTAGCACTCTATGAATACTTAAATTGCTTTTAAGATCCGAAATGAATGCAACTTTAGTTCTTGAAGCAACAAAATTACTTCAAAATTCTGTGCATAGAATACCTTTTAAGGGATTTAATTGTGTAATTTATTTGGTTTTCTTTATAAGAGCATACAGTGACAGTTATTCTGCAGGTAGACACCTTAAGAGAACTTCAGAGACTATATGATGAGCTTGTTGGGTCAGCTGATGCCTGCCGGTTAGATCGGTATGCAGCTTCTGAGAAAGCTAGCAGGTAAACTTTTTATATGGTTTCCAGTATCTAGCATTCTGATTCACTTGCTTTGGGACTACATTCCTAGTAGGATAACTGAAGTTGGCAAGTTTTTGGTTCACTGTTTATTTCTTATTTGCAGGAGTAGGTGGTTGTGGTCCCGCTTCATTCCTCAGTCTTCATACTCGCCCGTGAAAGGACTTTATCTTTATGGGGGAGTAGGCACTGGGAAAACTATGCTGATGGACTTATTTTTCGATCAATTGTGAGTGTTTCTCTTGTAGTTTGACGTGAAATTGAGACCTATTCACCAATTGGGAAGTATCAGCTTTCACTGGCTTTAACTCTGAATCCTTACTCTTATCATCCCAGGCCCTGCAGCTGGAGGAAAAAGAGGATTCATTTTCATGACTTCATGTTAGATGTCCACAGCCGCTTGCAAGTAGGAATCATCCTTTTTCTTTTCCCAGTGAAATATAATAGAAGGCTTGTTACGATATGAATAAATATTCTCATTATTATTAAGTCCGATCCTTATGGACTAACAAAAAAAGCTCAACCTTATTAAAATTGGACTATTCTTTATGTCGCTGGTCGTTCACAACACGTGAAGAGGGCAGTATTACATTACTAGTAACTAGATCAGAGTAGTCGATAGCGTCAGTTGCTATGTAACTATGAAGCACAGATACTCTATTTTGGCCTCCATATCACGTATCGTATCCGTATCGGATACCGATACTCTTGGATACTCTCCGGAAGCATATCCGATACATTTTTTTTTAAAAGTATCCTGCTTTTAGAATTACTTTTTGGTATCCTGATACGTTTTGTATACACGCGGATACACTCTGGATATGTGCGGATACGTGTTGGATACGCTCGGATACGTTTTGGATACGCGCGAGGGTAAATATGTTATTACTATATATATATATATGAGTCCCCTTTTTATAAGGACCACCTCATTTTAATAAAATACGGACCTCCTTTTCCCGATCGAATTTCGATGATCTGAGCCGCTCAATGTGTTCAGAACGTGATTTTAAGGGTACCCGTGAGCAATCAGCCAAAAAAAAAATACCGGAAAGGACTTCATCCGAGCAGTTTTTGTTTGTTTTTTATCGAACGATTGAAATAAAAACTGCTCAAATTAAGCCATTCCCGGTCATTTTTTTTGCCGATTTCTCGCGGGTACCCTTAAAATCTCCTTCTGAACACAATGAGTGGCTCGGATCATTGAAATCCGATCGGGAAAGGTGAGAAATAGGGAGGTCCGCATATAAAGTCCTTACTTGAAGATTTCTCATATATATATGGATCAAAATTGCGAGTAGGACTATATTTTTCTTTTTCCCCCACCAATTGACACCAGAAACACACCAATGATATCCTCTCTCTCAACAACCTTGTAAGTCTCTCGTCTCTCTCCTCGTGGTGTGTATGTAAATATACATATAACTATGTAGATACAGTTAACTATACGTAAATATATATCTCTCAGCATGTGAAATGGTGAACTTGTGTAATGGAAAAATTTCAGGAATTAAAAATTATATATAATATATTTTTTTACTTTTATATTCAACGTATTCCACAACGTATCGTATTCTTCTTTTTGGAAAAATCACGTATCTGCCTATCCTTATCCCATATCCGTATCCGTGTTTCTTAGCTATGTAATAGGCAGACTGAAAATACCAACGTATCAAAAAGTAAGGGAAAGAATAAAACCATAATACAAGCATTAGCATCTATATACTTTTTGCGTGGAGGAAAATTCCGTGCACTTGTTTAGGGAAGATATTCAAGACCCAAAAAAAGGTGCAACACGTTGACTTCCATAGGTTCACCCACTTTTCAAGTTTCATGTGAGTTCTAGTCTCAGAATTCACAACTTCCAAATTTGTCCAGTTTTTATCTTGTTCTTGGCGACTGTCAATGGAAATTGATGGGGTTTTCTTTTCTTTTTTATCGGCATGGAAATTGGTGGTTTTCCTGGTACTCGTCTATAAAATCTAAACTCTCATGCTGTGATGTGATGTGGGATTTAATCACAGAAGCATAGGGGTGTGGCAGATCCCCTCGAAGTTGTTGCTGGGGAGATATCTGATGAATCAATTTTGCTATGTGTTGACGAATTTATGGTATGTTGGAACCTGAAATTAGAACTGTGGTTTCTGTTGCACTTATCGTGTTTGACATGTCCTAGCTTTCTTTTTTTTGGCCTATTGTTAATTGTCCTCATTTTGTGGTCTTTCTTAGGTGACCGATGTTGCTGATGCATTGATACTGAACCGTTTGTTTAGTCAATTATTTAGCAATGGCATGGTAAGATAAACCTCTGACATATTCTTTGTACTCAACTTTCTTTGCATTTGTCCACGGAGGATTCTCTACTCGTAAATTAACACAGCATTTATGTCTGGAAGTGTAGATTCTTGTTTCTACTTCAAATCGTGCTCCAGACAAACTTTATGAAGGTGGACTACAGAGAGATCTTTTTCTACCATTTATTTCAACTTTGAAGGTATGCCTTGTGGATGAGAGAGAGTGACGAGTTTGAATGGGCTTGAACCGGTTTGATCAACTGTCTATAATCTAGATCAAAAGAAAAAGAAGTCTATTTGACCAGTTGGTGTTGAGAAACTTGTGGCCTCAAGGCCCGTGTCTTCATAGTTATTTTAAGTAAAAATCTTTAATTGTGTTTGTAACTTTTTTGCATGTAGGAAAGATGCGTGGTTCATGAAATTGGTTCATCGACAGACTATCGAAAACTGACTTCGGTAGGAAGACTCTTTCTCTCTCTCTCTCTCTCTCTCTCTCTCTCTCTCTCTCTCTCTCTCTCTCTCGTGCAGGGATTGATATAAATCCATGCTAGTCAGCTTGTACTTGTCATACGGACTTTTCTTTTTATTACTTGAACTGTAGGCCCAGCAAGGTTTCTACTTCACTGGGAAAGAATCGTCTGCCCTTTTGAAGAAAAAGTTTGAACAGTTAATTGGGAAACATGCAGCTGGTCCACAAGAAGTGGAAGTTGTAATGGGCAGAACATTGCAGGTATAGGAGAATAAATTCCTCAATCACTCTACTGAGACGTATGAAGAGCTGTTTGCTTAGTAATTTTTCCTGTTTTCTTCCACTAGTCAGGTTCCTCTGGGTGCCAACGGATGCGCGTATTTCCCTTTTGAAGAACTCTGTGATAAACCACTTGGTGCTGCAGACTATTTTGGATTGTTCAGTAAGTCACCACTTAAGTTGGTTCTATGGACTATTTTGGATTGTTCAGTACGTCATAGCTTGACTTTTTTCTATGCTAAGTAAACCTTTTTTGCTAGTTTGATTATTACATATTTGTTGAACAAGCTGTGTTTCTAATTTTCTATCAATTCCTGCACTTCATTTATTGTTGTACAACTAAACTTGCCAAATACAATAGTTTCTGTAACAATAAATTTTTAGCCAATGCTGTTCCTTTCTGGCAGAGAGATTTCACACACTGGCTTTGGAAGGTGTACCAATTTTCGCACTCCACAACAGGACAGCAGCATATCGGTTTGTCACTCTAGTTGATGTTAGTTCATTTCCTTCCAAATTGTTTGATTGTTCATTGGTTAAATAGTCCAGAAGAAGGTACTTGTTATTTGGAAAATATGTTACCTCTTAGAAGGACCTGGCTGAAATCAGAAGTTATAATCTCAGAACTTATATGATGAGCACTCAGTTGTGGAGTTATTTTGTTTCAGCAAGTTGATAGGAAGCTGATGTTTCTTTAGTGTCAAAAGCTTATGCTTTTCACTCTACCTCAATTACAGGTGATGTATGAGAACAAAGCAAGATTTTTGTGTACTGCTGAGGGGTCCCCTTTTGAACTTTTCCAAAGGATTGTGACCATCTCTGATGCTCAACAAATGGCACCCAGAACCTCTTCAAGATCAAGGAAAACTGATGATATGGACCTTTGTGTAGACAATGAATTGGGGTTTGCGAAAGATCGCACCATTAGTAGGTAAGGTCTTCTGCCAACGCCCTTTTTCTGGTTTTCCTAAATTTGTTTTAAGAAATAATATCTTGGCAATATTGGTTTTTAATGTTCTTGAAACAAAAATGTGGTCAAGACAGTAAACTATTTTGAAACTTTTTGTGACTCTTATCAGTGGTTTCTGCACTTCTACATGTCAGTAGATAGTTATGATCAGTTTTAGATTAGTAGCTTTGGGTATTATGTCATGAAAATGGATCTAGACCCTGTATTATGATGAAAGCAAAAAGATCCAATTCGCCATCAATTTCTGATTTCGAAACAGTAAAGACAGTAGCTACAGCCTGTGTTAGATCCCTGATTTATTGTGGGGCAATAGATTAGTGTATGTCTTTTTTCGGGTAACTAACCAAAAAAAAACATCATCTTTGAAGTAATCTAACTTTTTAGTCCTACTTTATTCTCTCTTTGTTTCATTTTCTTTGTCCTCCAAGAATCACTCTACAAATTCAAGATCCAAACACAACATTATGTGACTTCGCGTTTTGGTTTGAATAGTCACTTTTATCTGACCATTGTATTGATCAAAATATATGCAGATTAACAGAGATGAATAGCAGTGAGTACTTAGAGCAGCACGCTGCCATGTTAGCTGAAAAGCATCTGTCATCGGAACATGGCAGTGAGAATGCCTTACAGGCGTGAGAGAGGAAGAAACTCGACTATTTGTCCAATGCCTGTGGACCACTGTTGTTAGTAACCTTTTCTTTTTCTTTTTTCTTTTTTGTGGAAGAGCAAGAAATACATTAATAATAATAAAGTGGAAGAATAATGTTGTTAGTAACATTGTATGTCACATATTTACTAGGTTCAGCTCCCTTCGCCGGGATTTTTGAGCCGGACGATCTATTGATAAGTTTACTAGGTTCAGCTCCCTTTGCGGGGATTTTTGCGCCGGACGATGTATTGATAAGTGGGGAGCAGATAATTTCATAGTTGAATAAATTTTATGATTTTTTAAATTTTCAACCTAATCGAGCAAAAATAATGCAAGTTGATTTGTTTTCAATCGACGACTTTTTGCTTGATTCAAATTTTGCTGCGCCTTAGAATTATTATTATTATTATTATTTTGGCATCGCTTGATATTGCTCTCCTCTTTTTTTAGTTGATTGGCATCAATGTTTCATATCGTTGGTCTGCCTCTCATACTTCATTATGGAAAGAAGGTTAACAAAACTGTGTTCGAGCAAGTTTGTTTGTCTTAGCATTTTTGGTCTCTCTCTCTCTCTCTCCGCATTTGTTTGTCTTAGCGTTTTTGGGCATTGTCTTAGTAGTATTCAAAATTCTCTCGCTGTCTTAGCGTTTTTGGGCATCGTCTTAGTAGTATTCAAAATTCTCTCGCTAGTATCATCAGACGATAAAGGCGACCTGAAGATACTACAATATTTCATGAGATTGGATGTTAACGGATATACAATTTCGTTGCCGAAAATGTTAATCAAATAGGCCTTAAACCCCATCACCTGTTTGGGGAATAAATCGGATTTCACAAATAGACTAACCTCAACGGGCCATGAGTAGGACCGGAAGGAGAGGGTAAGCACCAATCTTATCGCAATTTATTAACATAAAGAAATGCCAAAACACACAAACTTGAAGAAAAATTCCCACTCTCAAGTCTCAACGGCCACCGCCTCCACTTTCCCCACAAAACATTGCCTCATACCTGTATATGCATATTATTATGCATATGCATCATCCAAAAAATCCTCGTAATTATGGAACAGGAACTAAAATCGAATAATTTCACAATTAAGCGAGTAATTCCAAGAAACAGCTCTACAGTACTTAAAACCAATCAAAAAATAATTGCAGAATGAGTGATTTCGCTATACCGTCTTAAAACATGCACCTAGCGTTATTCCAATCCATTAACAATGTAAACACTGCAGAATAGAGCACCAAAACCCATTCGTAGTTCCACATAATGATTAGTCCTTCAAATACAAGCACTGTGTATTCATCATATACCATCGTCTCCACTTTCCTTGTGTTGAGATGACCACAAAGCACGATGACTACTTTTGGAATGAAATGGAATAGGAACCGGTATTTGGATCTTGAACGGCTTTGAAGTTGTCGATGCTCATCCCAAAGCGGCCCAAAACGGAGTTTCCCATGTCTTTTAGCTTATCTGTTCACATAAAGATTTCATGAAGTTCAATTTGTGAAATCATGAAAGGAGTACACAGATGGATAAGGAACACATCCTAGATTGTGGAGACAGAGGACACTAGTTGCAGAACACATTCGCTCAGAGAGAGAGAGAGAGAGCAACATGAGAGGAGCAAAATGAAGAAACATAGTGAACTGAAATCACCGTTTGTACTCACCAATCATCTCTTGTTTCATTTTTTCGCGCTTTTCTGCAGCCAACGGCTCCAAACGATGGATGGTTCTCCTAACTTGGACATCTGATTGATCCAATTCCAACACTTTTTTCAGGTCTACAAAGCAAAACGCAAGAACGAGAGGGTAAGAAAATGATCAAAAAGAACTAAAATCATACAAAAGAACGACAAATATACGGGAATCCAGAGAGAAAAAGCAATTGCAATATTTATGCAATGGACACCTGTAGGTAGCTATCGTTTCACTTATGGCACTAATACAGATCAATGGAATATAAATGTACCAGCAATAGCCTCTTCAAAGTGCTCAAGCTTCTCATGAGCCTCTCCTCTTCGAAGCAGAGCCTTCACATAATTAGGATTTAGTTCCAGTGCTTTTGTGGAATCCTTTATTGACTCCTCATATTTTCCCTGAGATCATGTTCCACGGCCAAAGAAAACAAAAACTCTCTCAGATAGAAAACGACTAGATGCCCTATGAAGCTAAATGGACTGAACAAAAAGAAGGCAGTGGCAGCTGAAGAGACTCCAGTTGCAACTGAAATGGATTTTGAAAACAGTTTCCTTGTCCTTTACCAACCAAGAGAGAGAAAATCATTGAAAAAATAACAACTTTAAGCTCAAAATTAGAGGAACAATACACGCATTTCGAAGAACAACAATCGGAAAGAAGGATGCCTTCTGCCCTTTTCCATGCAGGAAAGGCTTGCTAGACTAGAAACTAGGCTTTGGGCTGATTCAGGAATCAACAAGAATTGCCATAAATAATTCCCAACAGTATCAACATTATCTAAGACTCAGGCTGATTCCAAATGCTCAAACAAAACCAATAGCTCTTTGACTTATACGATTCTTCAAGGCATCCATTTCAAGGGAAAAATTATCCGTCAACCATCAAAAGACATCTGTACCCAATTGACCCATAACTTCTACAATCACTCATCAAGTTTGAGCTCAACGTAGTCTAATCAGGGAAGCGTTGAACAGCCAGTGAAATTACGACAGAGTAAAGGAACCGATACCACAACACTCAAGCATTGTGTGACACTATAAATTGACCTCTTTTCGGCAGTTGCTGATTGGCTGTCGGGCCTTTTCCAGGTGGCACATTAATGCCTCTACTCTTCTTTTTCTTCTGCTAGCAAAAACCAATGTCATGCTTCGCATATTATCCTTCATTTTCCTAGATTCAAAACCAAATTCTGCGTCTTGCTTGCGTTTTACTTTTTTAATATCCAATAATTAACTCAGTCAACACAGAATGAAATACTTGATAATCCAAAATGAGAGCTACACAATACCATACTAGATAGGAACATACCAGTTTTAAGTAACATAATGCACGGTTTGCATGGCATATTGAACGTATTTCAACAGATGTGGGCACGTCAGGTGCAACTTGTAAAGCAAGCCCATACTCTGACAATGCCTCTTCATACTGCCCATCTCCAAACATTCTATTACCTTTCACTTTTGCATCATTTGCTTCAGCCAAGGCTTTCTGTTTTTAAAATAAAAAAGCCAAGATTAGCAATTTAACCTTATGGTACTACCCTGTGCAGTGTACCAAACATCCGCTGCTCCAATCCGTGAGTAGCACATACATCAAAAGATTCAAAACGACAACGGGAAAAAATATCAACAAATATCTCTAACATATACCCAAAAACCTAATAATTTAATGTTGTCTAGACAACGATATGAAGTACAGACTGCAGGGCACAAAATCCATGACATAATCCATTTACCAAAGCACTGCAACAACCGAATCAGATTCCCCTAGCATAGACACGTAAGTACATGCTAATTGCAATACTCGAACGAGGTTGACACTCTATGATGCAGGAAACTATGTTACATGATGAGTAATGGGTGACATTATGTGTGCAAGCATCATCCGATCTCCTGAAACCATAGCTCTTGGTACTTAGAGATACAAATCCAGACCTCCTGAAACCATAGCATTCTCAGACCTACATAACGTGCTTGGAATTAAATATAATTTAGGGGAAAAGAAAATTTCTACCTTCCGTCCATGTGAGAGCATAATGGTGTCTGTAATGAGCCCCTGTTTCTAGTGAGATTTTGACTCATAACAATGTAAAAACAACTTAATCTCATTTAGACAACCACCATAAATTCCTAAGTAATTCGATCATAAATTCCAGTTTCAGAAGTCAATCAGCTGATCTTCATTTTATAGAAGTGAACTATAATACGGCATTTCTGCCAGAGAAAAAGTTTATCAAACCTTGCTTGAAGCCTTGTCATAATCCAAAATTAAAAGGGAATGTTCGCAAAACAAACGTATACACAATATAAACAAAGCAAAGGCTGAATCAAAATCATTCACAGTATAAATCAAGAAATGTTGCATCGCCAAGTGAAGAACATCCAGCAATAATAAAATAAAGCACATATTACAAGAACAAGCACTAAAGCAAACATAAACCCACTAGTTCACGAACATCCATAGTGAAGGCCAAAAGGGAAAAAAATGTATTTGCTAGTTTATTGACTAACAGCATCTCCAGCCCTTGCCCAATATTGTTTTACTCAAACTCAAAATTTGAGTAAAACTCCCTAGCATCCACTCCACTCCTTGAAACAAACCTATACCATATGGGGGGTGTTTGGCAAGTAGATTATTGGATTTTTGGATTCCCATTTTCAGATTATGGGTGTTTGGCAACAGATTTTGAAAATGGATTTTGGGAGAATGGATTTTCGGATTATGGGTTTAGGAGCCAAAAATCAAAATCTGGGTTGGAGGAGCTTTTGGGATTCTCATTTTTGGATTCTGAATTTTTATTACGAAAATACCCCTAATACTCCCGTCATTTTCCTAAAATTGCCCCTCCTTCCTTATCCACTTTCCTAACAGCAACCATGGAAGAAGGGTGGTTTGTGTGTGTGTGTTTTTTTTTTGGCTTCAGATTGTACTTTTTAATTTGTTTTATATTTATGTTATGTGTTTGTCATTAAATTAAAGTGTTACTTGTAACATTGGTCTTATTATTTAAATCTAAAATACTAATTAAAAATACCAAATGTCTTTCTTAAATTAAAAAAAAATGAAAAAAATTACGTATCAAAAATAATTAT
Source organism: Rhododendron ovatum (assembly GCA_019656835.1). Lineage (NCBI taxonomy): Eukaryota > Viridiplantae > Streptophyta > Magnoliopsida > Ericales > Ericaceae > Rhododendron > Rhododendron ovatum. The sequence goes on from CM033791.1 coordinate 39,838,760, forward strand.
GTTAACACAATAATATAACGGCCAAAAGCAAACAGCAGATTTGAAAAAAAAAATACAAAAAAAAAAGACAAAAACAAAACATTACTTTAGAATAATAATGGACTTCAATAAACGGCCCATAAAAACTATTCAACAATAAAGTTTAAAAAAAATTTAAAAAAAAACGGAAGTGACTATTATAAGAAGACAAAGGGCAATATGGTAAAAATGCAATCCATAATTCATTCTCAACAATCATCTACCAAACACTTCTACAGTTTCAAAATACATTTTGCACAAATCTCCCAAACACTCCTATCATACCCAAAATACATTCTGACCATAATCCAAAAAGCCAAAAAGCTGAAAATCAAAAGCCAAAAAATAGGTTGTCAAACACCCCCCAAGCTTTGCTCAAATCAAGGGTGACTCAAATTTTGCAAGGCTACTTCCCACACCCCAAATTTACAATCATGACATCAATGAATCTTCTACTCAAATTTGTGCATACATTTGGGTTTGCTCATCAGAGTGCTTCATAGTAAAACCTTCACTCAAAATTTGAGCAAAAATAAGAATAATGACCGGAGATGCTCTTACTCACATCCCTCTTTCTTGGTGTTGGCTGATTAAACCTTTTCGGAGCCCATGTCTATTAATCAAAAGCATGACTTTCAAGGGGTCCCTTTGTACGATAAGTCCCCTCAAATGCAAAAATTGTCCTTTTTAAACCCTTTGCTCTCTTCCATTTTTCATAAAGAATTGAGTGAGTCTTCCGCATAAGCAATAATGGAGTGAGCACGGAGCCAACGAGTTCAGCCGAACAACCGTAGGGGCTTCCAGCAGTGATAGCTGAACTAACCAGATGGGTCGCCCTGGAGCTGACATTGAAATCGGAAATCAACGTCGGATCCCGGCTATCCGAAAAACACAGACTGAAGCGGAGGATCACAAAATGCAAGACAACAAGGGGCGAACCAAGCGCTTGCGCGAAGGAAGAAGCGAATCAATCAGAATGGAGACAGGGAGGAGAAGCGAAAGAGAGATTTTCGAGCCTGCAAGCAGCAAGCAACAACGGCTTTTCAGCCGTTGCGTGCTAGCTTGTAGTTTAAGGATATAGTAGGGGTGCACCTTTCTCAAACTTTTCTCATAAGGTAAGGTAAGCTTTTTGGAACTCTAGTTTTGAAGTTTTTCCCAACCTATACCTTACTAATAAAAAGGGGGCTTACGTTTTTCAGCTGCATTGCATTGCCGCATAAACAATGGATCGACCACATAGGTTAGGGGGCATGCCCCTCAGTTCTTACCAACCTCCGGTGTGTAATCGATATGTTGCTAGCTTCAACTCAGTCGAATAAGAATCATTGATTACCTCTGCTGTCCATTTATTATTCATTCAGGGCGCTCGGCCGGTGCTCCTTTCTCAAACCAGAACAACTATGAACGTTAGGGAAGATAAGGGAAGACCACCTGAGCGAACCGACCGAGGGGACTTGACTTATCCGAACCGAACCATAGCGGCTTAAAGCTAAGCCTATCACGAGCAGCGTCGCTGCTTGATCGGCAGGGAGGAGCATGTCAAAGTATGCGCTGTCCTTTACCAGTAAAAATAGCTGGTAAAAACTCCTTGCCCTGACCATTGCCATAGTAGCCGTAATTGAAGTCTGGCCCTAGACACTAGTGGAACACGTGATTTAGGTTGGGTTGGTGATGGTAGGGGCTGTACGATAATAAGCCGGGCTGACAATGATTCTGAGTGGGACCCAAGAAACAAAAGTAACAGAAGAGCACAAGAAGGCATTCATTGTTGGAACACGGCCATTGTGCCTTTCAGGTGTAACTTCATTGCACTTAGAGCCAACGAGGAAGAGGAGTGGTGACCTCTTACCTTACGCCATAACTTCGACGCGGGCTCCAGATTCACGGCATAAAACTAAATCCACCAATAAGATTCTTGACGTCCACAATACTTGAATCACCGAGACCTTGTTCATTTCGAGTTTTGGGATTTTGGATTCTCCCTCAGCGAACGGTCTCCAATAAATTTTCTCTCAATCATTACTCTCATTTCTCTTTCTATCTCTCTCCACTCAAAATCCAAAATCCAAATACCAAAACAAACAAGCCCCTACGTACTCAAGTATGACATAATGTTGAGTGTAGGATTCTTGAGATGTAATAAAATCATAACCAAACAAATCACCTAAATGACGTTGAAGAAACACACAAAATAAATGCACCATGTCGATCATATAACCATAATCATATGCATAGACATCTAAGCTACAAAAATCTAACCTCAACAGCATTTGAATCAACCCCAAGGGGTTTGGCCAAGTGGTTATGAGAAAGCAATAAATGCTCCTCCATGAGATCACAGGTTTCATTCCCACGGAGGTCAAACACTCCAAACCTTGGGGTCAGTGGAGGTAGGTTTGCTCAGTTGTTAACTATAGGGCCCGGAATTAGTCAGGGTGCACGCAAGCTGGCGTGACATCCGATTATCGGTATAAAAAACAGCATTTGAATCACCAACACACTACACCAACATAATAATGTTCAGTCTATGTTACTAGTGATGTGGTAAATCACAGCCAAACAAATCACTCTGCCGAAATTGACTTTAATAGACAAAAAAAAATCTACGACGTCGATTGTACAGGAACAATTATATTGATTGAGAGAGAGAGAGAGAGAGAGAGAGAGAACCTGAATCGATTCTTCGTCGGAGACAGCTTCGAGAGAGTCATCTATTGGAGGCATAGGTTGTGGCGGTTCCTCCTGCTGTTGATTTTGTTCGGGGTCATGATCATCATCGCCGCCGTTGAAGTCGCTTTCGCTGGCTGTTTCGAAGCCGTCATCGGCATCTACGGCGCCCGATTTGGCGCTGTGGCTCGGCTCTGCCTCAACTGATGTTGTTTTCGCTGAGGGTTTTGATTTAGGTTCCTGCGTGACATTGACCCGGCCTTTTTCTTCTTCTTCCCTCGGTTCTGGTTCGATTACCACCATCTCTCTCTCTCTCTCTCTCTCTCTCTCTCTCTGGCAACTCAGTGAGTTGGGTTTCTGATGTTCCGCTTGTGCACGAGTTGAAAGGAATGGGAAGAAGACGGTGGGTATTTCTTGCGGTTCGAGAAAACTCTCTCCAGAGAACCTCCTTTTTTTTTTCCTTTTTTTTTATTGCTCCAAACGTCGTCGTGCTATTGCTGTCTGTTGGTAACTGTTCTGTTGTGAAAAGTCTAGGTATTTTCTCGAATTATTAGGCAGTCCTTTTTAAAGAAAAGCCTAAATAATTAAAAGCTCGAAAGCTAATTAAAATAGTAATACTTACCGTCGTGCTGTTGGAGCTTATTTTTAACAAAATCCCATCAAATTTTACTCTAAAGTTTACGGGCATTTTTTTGTGTTTTTGTGGGATCTGAAGTGGGCCCCACAAAAATGTAGTGGTTTGGTATAGTCTACCTAGACTTATTGCAATCGAAGCTACAAAATGCTAATTTATACTCCCTCCGTTTCTAAATAAATGTCCGGCCTGCAAACTTAGGCCTTTAAAAACATGCAATTTTTCGTTAAAAATTGAAACTTTTTTTACAATTTGAAAAAACTCATTAATATCTATTGATTTGTGGAAAAAAAAATAACAATTTTAATCGAAACAAATGCATCTTTTTAGAGGCTTAGATTTACGATCCAGACATTTAATTGGGAACGAGGGAGTGGTATTTTGTATGTTTGGAAAATACAGTAGGTTGTTAATTTGATGGGTCATTTAGGCACTTAAATTAACCGGGCATTTACACTGAGGCACATAAATTCAGCTATATTTTGTTATTTTTTTGTTATTTTTGTTCACCAGATGTTCAGGTTAGTTTGCACACAACTCAACTAATCCTGGAATCCTCAACTAATTCCGGACTCTTGGAGTTATTTTCTTAATGTGACCCTTCCCAGCCTTCCCTGAAAGCCTGAAACTTCAGCTCAGTTTAGAACTTATGAAAAGGAAGGGACATGAGTAGCTCATTTGAACTCAACAAACACCCACACACAATTTCTTTCTTTTAATTCATACCTATGAAGCCTACATTTATTCTCAGTTTTTAACCATCAGTTCGTCGATATGATAAACGATTGCCTCAATATTTGCCCATAACATCTCAAATTCCAATGGCATTTCGGCTCAAGTTCAGTTCGAAGAATAAAACTGTAGCTGAACCGATGCAACAACATGCTTGCTTCATAGAATCCTGGTAGTGAAAATTACAAGCAACAGTTGCTAACGGACTCCATTGTTTATCTCTCTCAGCACATAAATCGATCTCACCAAACAGAATCAATAACAAAATGCACCTATCCATCTTTGCAAAATGTCAATTGGTCAGAAAATAATCAATTTTCTTGGAAATTCGAAAGCATTTCCACCAAACACTAAATTTAAACGCGATCCCACATGGAAATTTAACCCAATTGTGGAACTCAAAAATGGCATCATACGTTGAAGACTAATGACCACGTATGCAAAAAGGAAATGTCAGCAATTTAATCATTATTTGGCCTTTTGCTTTGACACCATGTTTGCATTTCAAGAAAGTTCGCAAATACGAGTAAGATTTATGTACATTAAGAGAACATGAATATTAATTATCATACACTTACACTGTAGTCATCACTTATTATTTGGCCTCGGTTAGCCCTATTTCATTCACTATAACCCAAAAGAATGAGAAATGATATCGACTAACAGCATCCAACTGTTCTTCGTCAAATAATTGTCATTGTCAACTACAAGGTCGAATTATAATAGCTATTCAGTCTTGAACAAGCTTGATGAAACCTGAAATGCAACAAAGAACAAAGTTCATCGGAGGAGCTGCATATCGAAGGGGAAAAAAGGTGATAAAAATGTCATAACCGGTCATAGACTCCCTGCGCAGTATAGATAACAAAGGAGATAATCTAATAGGTGCAAAACCAACTTGATTGAGTATTCTCCTGACTACATCAGTACTGACATCAGCCACAATTTCTTTGTACAGCATAGCATCATCAGACCTTAGAATCATAATACATCTCAACATCTGCCCAATAAGTAACGGACACACAGAATACAGCAATGGCTTATTTTGATTTGTCTCCCGAAATACCCAATCATTTTTTATTAGTTTGGCTAGTAAGTCAAATTGTGAACCAACAAGCACCATAGCTTTTATCAAGAGTTTTGTCCAATTCCAGAGTACACAATCTTCATTAAACATTCAAGTCCAAACGCCCTTTTTAGGTGCAACAAGAACATCATATACCATAACTTGTAATTTGGAAGAGGAGGACAGACGAAGTCCAACCACGTAAGCCAAGTAAAAGGATTAAGCATAAAAGAACGCACAAGCTTCAACTGTCTATAGGTTTATATCAATTGGTTAAGGAGAGGAAAAGAGATAAAAGAAAAGACTTTTCTTTCCAACTAGAACAAACGTACCTTGACATGATGCGGCATAATCTTTATATCAAATGGTACATGAAGCCATGCCTCGGAAGGATAAAATAGAAAATTCTCCGGCTTACTGGTATACACATCAGCATATCGATGGATGTTATAAGCAAAAGCAGATTCTTGACCTGTGTCAGTGAGGAAAGTGGCTCCAAAAGATCTATTAAACATGTTTTTCATTGCACAACGTGCTTTCTGCCTCTCCTCATTTAGGTCCCACAAAAGAGACCGGAAAGCTTCACGTCTCTGACTATTAGCTACAGTTGCATGCAATTTACCAAGAAGCTCTTGTATTATATGGAATTTCGCCTGTGTCCACAAAGAAATAAAGAACTCAAACAAGGGTGATTTGATAAATCCAAAATAAAAACAGAATGAAGACGAGCTCAAACTTCTATTTAACCGAAACCGAAACAATAGATGACCAATACATAAGAAATTTCAATTTGAAACTATCCATTTGCAACAGGCAAGCCAAATTAAAGACAACAGTCAGAATTTTCCAACTCTCTCACTCTCTCTGCCAAACTAATATCAGCAAATCATGGCTATATGATATCTAACTTGGGTTACAAAGGAATTTACGAATCTAGTTAAACCAGAAGTACCAAAACGATGTATCTATCACATGCATCTCGGCACTGGCAAGTGCAAAAAATGAGAGAGAGAGAGAGAGAGAGAGAGAGAGAGAGAGAGAGAGCGCTTTGAGGAGGATTCTGGTAAAGTTAAGTTCGTTCTTAATAGTAGACAACTAAATAACATAACAAATGCATTCTGCAATCTTTGGAAGACAAAAGGAGCACCACTCATTATTACGCTGTAACGATACTGCCAAAAAAAAGCTCAGTACGGTTTTCGTTAAATGCATTCTACAATCTCCAGAAGACCAACGAAGAAATTGTAAGAGCACCACTCATTACACTAACCATCCTTGCCAAAATAAAGCTCAAGAAGGTTTTAACTACGATTGGCAGGACCATACCTGTTCAAAACGATAACTATCCTCATTCTGAATGTGTATCTCATTCTGCATAATCACCAAGATGAACACATGAACCTTCAGTCTTCACATATGATTAGTTGGAACACAATGACTGAACTCAACCAATAAAGATGTTACAAGGTTCATATACCACACATGTTACGTAGTTTGATAAATATTATAGCTATACAATAGAAATGAGGATATTCAGAATTAGATTCAGCAATTGGGGGCATCTTGTATACTGGAAGAAAACATTACAAGAATCTAAGTTCCAAAAACACCGTTGATCAACTCATTTGGTATTTGATAGTGTACAATGACAAGTCTCCAAGTTCCACAAACAAAAGCTATGAAATGATTTTTTGAGAAGAATTGGCAGGCAATACAAAAACAAATGAAATTGATAGGATTGAGCTTACTTCCAACTCATGGATTATGGCAGCCGTGCGCCACCCAGCTTTTGAAGGTCCTCGCAAGTCACTAAACAGGTGATCCCCAAAGTATATGACCTAAATTATTGTTTAGGAGGAAAAGAAACATTACAAGTGATAAGGAAACAATAGATTAATTCAGATATATGTAGCAAAAGTGGTCAAAATCTTTCAATTATCCTTTTCCCTACAAAGATGCACAAGGTAATTACCTCAGGACCATTCCACTTTGTAATTTGGAGGAAGGACTTGAGGCATCCATGGTAGTATACCTTATTTGGAAGAAATGTGTCCACTTTTGAGAAAGTCAAGGTATCTTTCTCAATGTCGTAACAACTAAATGAAGTTGCAAGACAAACAAGGGAAAAGACCAAAAAATCATACATTAGTTCAGCACAAAGTGGTTTGCCCAATAGAGAGTTCAGGAATAAATAAATAACGATACAGAAGAAAGAAAATTGAACTAAATAGATGAAATTGTGAGTACTCAATAAGTAGTTTGCAACTCCAATCAAGTTTGTTTGCATAAGTCAGAAAAGTAAGGCAAGACCTACACTTCTCCCATCACCAATTCCCCTCCCCTCTGCTGCAAGCATCATTCTCCTAATACTAATTTTGTTTCCCCTTTCTTCCTCTTCTTGTTTACATGAGGGTAATATTGTTCTATGCTACACAAACCTCTCTAGTCATTGGACACAAGACACTTGGGAAAGGTTGAGGAATAAAGACGAAGAAATTTCCATAAAGGAACTGTGTACCCTACAGATCAGGGCACCCCTAGCCACTATCTGCCGCATCTTTGACATGTCGAGCACTTTCCTGACACCGCTTGTGATATGCTTGCCCACCAGTTAACAGGGGCACTGCCAGACACTCATGAAAATAGGATGAACACATGCTGAAGAGCACAACCACTTTTAACAAGTTTGACATCGTAACAAATGTTTAATTTTCAGAAACCTCAGCATACATACTTCAGTTCTTGGCTAATGACAGGAAACCTATGGAAAGGGCCCAAGCCCCATGTAATGGCAAGTACACAAACCATTTAAAATACATAATCACAAAAGCAAAAATTAGATCAGAGAAGGTTAAGGACTACGCAAGTGTAGGAAACAATACATGCAACAAAAGAGCTAGAGCACCTAGAGTTGAAGAAAATACCGGAACAGATGCTCAGATGTGTAAAATTCTGGTTTATTTGCTTGAGCAATCACGACATCAAAAAGCTCCCTCCAGGAGTCTCTGTGACCCAAAGAATCCTAATTCAAATACAAAAATGAAACTAAAGAACTTAATTTCAGAGCAGATCAGCAGCAGACATTCATAAAAGGAAAGATGTACCAAAAGCCGGAAATTTACAAAACAAATGCCGAAAACATTAAGGACAAGAAAAAGAAAAAGATATGGGTCTAGAAGGCTAAAGTAGTAATGGACAAAATCTGTTTTGCACCTCTGCACCTCACCTCAAATTCTACTTGGTCCTTGTACTTCCAATTATGAGTCACACCTCAGTAATTCCAGTCAAATCTTAATGTCAAACCCCTTTTACTTCTATTAAGAAAATAAAATGGAAATTGACCATGTAACAGCCACATCTTTTGAGAAACTTGGAGGGTACCACCAAATATGGTCATCTAACGGCCACATCTTGTTCCTTCAACTTTAGCAACAACCATTGACAGAGGGTTTGCATGGCAACGTGACCAGAAATTTGACTCAGATTAGAGATTTAGGAAAGGGGAAGCAAAGACTATACTAACATCTACATGGTTCACCCTTTAGATGGTTCAACCCAAAAAGCACTTAAATCCGTAGAAAACGGGAGAATAGCATGTCAGTCATCTAAACATCTTGTGGTTCACATAGAAAAACAATATAGGAGAGACTCATTGCCAGTCACACATAATTAACATACACCTAGCATAGAAGGAAAGCAAATCAGGTATTCAGAAAGTTATAAATGTTACAAATGTGCAGATAACCAGAGAACATTGGAGTACCAAAGCCAGAAAATTTGGATTCTAAGTTTAATCTGCATTGATCTGATTAACTTTTGTATGTTCAGCTAAACAATAGAAAAGTTTGAGAATACCATTTGTATATATGGTTCTGGCCCAATACATTTCTTACTTGGTTTATGATTTGCATTTAATGCAACACAAGGCAAATAAGCAAATATCAGAAGAAAAGTACTGAAGATTTAGGAACACTTCAACAAGCAAGTTTCTCTATATCATTTCAGTTTTGTGCATATGGTTTGCATTTATGTAAGTTATGTAACACAAGACAAGAAGAGGCAAAGATCAAAAGAAAAGTGTTGAGAATTTATGTGCATTTCAGAACTACAAAACAAGCATTGTGACAATACTTCAGGCTACCTCAGTAAGAGAGATCAAAAAGTGCAAATCGAAATGCAAAACAAATATCCAGAAGCTCTAGCAAAACATGTAGAAGGATGCAAATATTGAATCACCTCTAGCATAAACTGCATCCCGCCATCCACAAAATGATATGGAGAGTTTGTCAACAAGAAAAGTTTCTTCCCCTTTTGCCTCAGCATCCTGAGAAAGTGTAGCAGCTGATTCTGCAATTTCAGCCATACAAGAACAAATGAAGTCTCAAAATATATTAGATTCAAAATGACCAAGTATCCCCAATGGCTTTTGTCTCCTTTTACGAGGAGCAACTAATCCAAGAGTGAGTTAAAAACAGGATATCTCATCAATAAGCAAATTGTACAATTGAACAATCAGATACCATCACAACACACATTTTTAACTAGGTATCTTTGCGGATCGGAAAGAATTCCATTGTGAGCCAAGCCACTTCGGTGAACATGCTGAATTGCACGATTTACATCTTCATACACATGGGATGCATCAAACTCCAGCTTAGCATCAACAAAATGTTGCACAATATCAGCAAGAAGGCAGGCCTGCATAAGAAAAAGATAAATCACTGTTTACGGGAAGAGGATAAACTACCTGGCAGCTGGCACATTTAACAGACAAAGAAATAAACAAATTAAGATTCCATCAAAAGACAACCAAAAATGTAACTCCCATTTACCAGAATCCTTACTGCATCTATAAAGATGCACCATATATAAAAGACAAAGAACAGAAATAAACCTTTTAACACAAAAGCAATCAAAAAGTTGTCCATTTTTGTGTTGCACCTTTCGAATTGTTGAACACTCACATGATAGCGAATATTGAGAACTAATTGAACAATCACATGATAAAGGATATTGAGAACTAAGTTTTTCAAAAAGAAATTTGTGATTGAACATGAAAGTAGTTATCCACATGAAGATAGAACCAAAAAAAACTGATAAGAAAGATTTATGTAACAATAAATCATCAAACCTCACTAAAGCAGAAGAAATCCATCAAACTGACGAGCCCACGTGCTTGATCACGACCAATATGTCTTGTCCCATATATCTGTTCTATTTCCTTCCTGGTAAGCTATAAAAGCATATGGTTAAAGTCTCAAACCAGTAAAAATATAGCTTTATTCAATAAATAGCATGGACATCTATCAGATAATACTGAATAAAATTTGATAGTGTGCAGAGTAACCTAATAAGCTAAGCGGCATTGAACTATCACATTGAACAATAATTCAAACCCTTTATTTCTAATTCACATCAGTCTGAACAAAGCCGAATATTTTCAAAATACGTATCGTAAGCAATGCATATGGCCCTGACTTCCTTGCTCAAGTTCCCTCCATTCATAATAAAAGTTTTGCCAACTAATCAATGTATACCAAGAAAGAATCAGAGAAAAAGAAGAGTAGAAGACAACTATGACAGGACGGTTCATTGAAAAGTACCTTGCGACGACCAAAGTAGCATCCATCTGGCTCAATTGACCCAAAGAAATCCAACTTCAAAAGACAACCTTTTAGCTTGTCATAGTTCAAACCTCTAATCGGAAAGGTGGGATCGTACTTGAATTCCAAGCAACTATCTGGATACCTAAGCTGATAATACCCCAACATAGACCACCGAGATTAAAACAGTGCCTGAGTACTCAACACTAAGCCCCATCGAAGCTAAAGCCACGATATAATAGCATCAAGTAACTACAGACCTCATTAACCAAATGTTCTTTCGCTAGTTCGTATATCAAAGTCTGTAAGTTGGAAGAGTAATGCGCCAATGTATAGTCATAATCAAAGCCATAAACCTGAATATCCTCCAATTTCAGGTTCTTATTCACATATATACCTGAGTCAACACAAATGAGCCAATCAATTGGCATATGCTTAAAATGTAGTAAGCCCACAAAGTAAAGCTGTTTTGGGGATGTCTAAGTAACCCAAACAATATCGAAATTGTGGTAGAGCCACTTCTTTTTCAGACGTTAACTAAAGGCTTTCTTACCAGAAAGCCCAAAACCTGACTTCCCAAACACAGCATAAACAATTATTCACATGAATTAAAAAATAAACCCTAATACCTTTGGGATGCATTTTAGGCATTTCCTTCACAGCTTCTGGAATCTTGAAAAAACTCTGTTTAGCAGCATCGAATTGAGCCCGAATCTTGGCTATATCGTCTTCGGCAAGCTGATCATCTTCTTCCAATTTGAGTATCCTTTCCTCAGGCGATAGGCTCACACTGTAGCCACGAAAGCCTCCTCCTAACCCTGAATTCGAAGCAAGTCTCACAATGTCAACAAATTCCCTCGCATTCTTTTCGGATATACAAAGGAAATAACAAAAGAAAGAAACGAGAGAGAGAGAGAGAGAGAGAGAGAGAGAGAGAGAGAGAGAGCGGGAGGGAGGGACAGAAGGACCTTCGCAAGCACCAGAGGCAGACAAGTTCTTCGCCTGCAACAAAACACAAACCATATCAACTCCAACATAGGCACAGGCACACATGTATCGTGTAAGCTACACATAAAGGTGCGTATGCGTTTAGAGAGAGAGAGAGAGAGAGAGTATACGAGAAGGAGAGAGCGGAGGGGAAGAAGCCGGCGAAGGGAGGCCATGAGAGAGGGAGGGAGCATTTTTTGTTCGTTGAATTGAACTTGGTTGTTAGGGTTTATACGTCATGCGATCTTGTGGCATTGACCATGAGGGAAGTCTATAAATAGTAGCCGCCAATTTGAACCGCAAAACGACTGTTAGGTGGGGCCGTTCTTGTTTACCGCGCCGAAACGAGGCGGAGGAGAAATTATTCGGTGCCCCAAAGGCAAGGCCACGTGTTGCCCCCGACCGGTTTTTTTTTTTTTTTATTTTATCCGCAGGTGCCTCCATCTTAAATATCTACTGACACGCGTTTTCTTCTCCTCTGTTCCACTAGACACAATCTTTTCTCTAAAATTAAGTGTTTCAAATTTCAATACGTTTGAATGGATGAGAAGATTTTATTTTTTTATCATTTAATTCTAAAGGGTCAAAATTAAATTTTTACTATAGGGCTCTCGTTAATTAACCTTAAGAAAGTCTTAGAATCAAATATCTCTTAGGACTAACCAACGAGAGCCCTAGAGTCAAAATTTAATTATGACCCTTTAGAATTAAATGATCAGATAAATAAAATCTTCTCACCCATTCAAACGGATTGAAATTTGGAACACTTAATTTTTCAACATTCAGTTTATATATTAAAAAATATGGTTAAAAATTAAGTGCTTCAAATTTCAATCCGTTTGAATGGGTGAGAAGATTTTATTTATCTGATCATTTAATTCTAAAGGGTCATAATTAAATTTTGACTATAGGGCTCTCGTTGATTAACCCTAAGAAAGTCGTAGAATCAAATATCTCTTAGGACTAACCAACGAGAGCCCTAGAGTCAAAATTTAATTATGACCCTTTATAATTAAATGATCAGATAAATAAAATCTTCTCACCCATTCAAACGGATTGAAATTTGAAGCACTTAATTTTTTAACCATATTTTTTAATATATAAACTGAATGTTGAAAAATTAAGTGTTCCAAATTTCAATCCGTTTGAATGGGTGAGAAGATTTTATTTATCTGATCATTTAATTCTAAAGGGTCATAATTTAATTGACTCTAGGGCTCTCGTTGGTTAGTCCTAAGAGATATTTGATTCTAAGACTTTCTTAGGGTTAATTAACGAGAGCCCTATAGTAAAAATTTAATTTTGACCCTTTAGAATTAAATGATAAAAAAATAAAATCTTCTCATCCATTCAAACGTATTGAAATTTGAAACACTTAATTTTAGAGAAAAGATTGTGTCTAGTGGAACAGAGGAGAAGAAAACGCGTGTCAGTAGATATTTAAAGTGGAGGCACCTGTGGATAAAAAAAAAAAAAAAACCGGTCGGGGGCAACACGTGGCCTTGCCTTTGGGGCACCGAATAATTTCTCGAGGCGGAGGAATTGAGCGGGCCCTACTCAATTTTTAATGGAAAAATGACGGTCAATAATGTGTTTTGATACTGTAAATAATATCTTTCAAGAACATTTTCAGTATTAACAAATATTCTTAATAGGTCGGTCTATGAGCCGTGATGTGTTTTGACGGGTATTAATTATCAAAATAAGTCATGAGCTGTCATTTTTCTATTTTTAAGGGAGCTGGTGGGTCGGTCTATGGGATGGATCAGGCTTCAACATCTTGGGCCAAACCTAGTCCAACTTCTATTCGGACTTGCCCGTCATTATGGGCTTCGGGGTAAACACCCTCTGGGCTCAGAATGGGTCGGTGATTAGTTATATTTTCAAGAAGAGGGATACGTGGGTGACTATAATTATGTAGGCGGATAACATTTCCGTAACTAATACTAACATTTTTTTGTAAATTGGTGCCGAAAAGACAAGGGGTACTAATTATGGACGAGGCCAGGGGGAGAGGTAAAATTTATCTTGGGTGAAAGGGAATCAATTTGCCTCCTGAGTTGTCATATCCGAGGCTCTGGTATATCTGGAGATCCCTTTCACTCCTAACAAAAAAAAAACACGTATTGTGTTGGTCCTACATGTGTACTCCTCTACCATATTTAAAGTCCTTTTGGTTGTTGAAGAAAATTCGAACTAGTACAAATTTTTGAAATTGTCCTTCATTTTGAAGATAGAGAGCTAGTATTAGTCCATCGTATGAGAGCTAAGGACAAACAAATGTCTCTATCACTACTTGAAGCGAAATCAACGCACATGTTTATCAATCAAAGAAAAAAAGAATATGTCAAACCATTGTTTTCAAGAACCAAACAAATGCACATGTTCGTCAAGCAAATAGCCAGCACATGGTAAGCATACCAAGTTATCAGCCATTCAAACTTTTTTTCTGCCAAAGCACACTAGCTACATTTTTCTACTTTCTTTGGTAATGGAACGTACCGACCCATAGGGCCACACCACTTATTAATTACGTACAGGTTTCAGTGATTCACATATGGATACAAGCCACACACGTTTTATTTTATTTTGCAATCTTTTAGAGTTTGTATCATATGTTTGGAAAGTGTGTCCTGCAAAAATATCTTCAAGACAAAAATCTAATTGTTTGCTAATGGGAAGCCCAACTAAAACTAGTATGCTAGTCGATCGAAGTCGACTTCTCTCATTCTACTTTTGTTGTTTGTTTTGATAACTCGAAGTGTACTCAGACCTGTTTATACGCACATCGACTAATTCTTGAAAGACTAATCTCACTGTTTACTAGTGGAAAGCCCAACTAAATCCGGAACAAAGTATTGTTTGAGCTGACTTTCACGATAATTGATAGCATACAGAAAATTTCGAAATTAAATCTAACAAAGGAAAAAAGTCCTTGGTCGTGACCACCTTAACCCTTCGAATTCGATAACTCTCATTCTTACCTTAAAACAAAAAACAAAACAAAACAGTGTAAAGGCTTTATATGGTTTGATAGAAGTTATCGTCGTACAAAACGATGCCATGCTCAATGAGAGGGTATTCCATCATTCAATGTAATGGGTCATGGGTGTATACCTCCCTCCTCTCACAATGCATAGAGGAACAACTGAATCAGAGCCGGCTTATAGCCAAGGCGAGGGAAGTGGGCGCTTCTGGCCTCCGAAAAAAATTAAAAACGAGGGCCCCTAAAGTTTTAGGATTCCTATATATATTTATAGTCCCAAAAAAAATTACACAAGCCTCCTTTACACAAAATAGGCCCAATTAAAATTTATGAGCCACAAAATAGGCCCAAATTGTGGACTATATTTGTTATAGTTTCATCGGGGGAAAGAAGCTTTTCAAAGTTGAAATTGATAAAAAATTATCTTCGGTCAACTATGTCTCAAGAAAGATTAAATGGATTGGCTATATTGTCTATCGAGAAGGAATTGGAGAAGAAACTTGACTATGGAGACTTAATCAGTGCGTTTGCAACAAAAAGTGCAAGAAAAATAATTTTCAAATGATGGATTTTGAGGTATGGTAAATCTTTTGTATTGGTTTTTATTTTTATTTTTTTATGACTCTTTGTAGACCACTTTTATATGAAAAATATAGGGTGGCATCATTCAAGAGGTTCGCTTTCGGCCTCCAAAACTTATGAGCCGGCCCTGAACTGAATTGTGAGATAAAAGAATATATACGCACTGTAGTAGAAGCCATTGCATTACAAATAAAGGTGGATATATACCCGTTACATGAAACACTTTCACCATGCTTGGAAAACCGTAAGTAAAGACAAAAAAAAAAAACTTATCCGAGCTCGGGAGAAAGTGGATATATACCCATTGTATGAAATACTTTCACAATGCTAGCTCGGAAAACCGTAAGTAAGACAAAAAGGAAACCTATGCGAGCTCGAGATGAATGAGAACTAAAATAAGTGAAACACGTCGTATCAGACCTAACAATGCACTTGCACTGGCCACACCACAAAAGCAAGCGAGCTTTAAAAAGTTCTCCAAATCACACACTACCCCGCTCAACGCTTTCACAGTCACCACTTTTTGTCCTCTAGCCCACCATTTCATTATCTCTCGCTAAAAAAATACTATTGCACTATAAAATGTCCACTTAGGTTAAACCATCTTAATCAACAGCCAATACCAACCCAAATGCACATGGATTGTCGGTGGGGTCGAGAGACAACCCAGTCCAACTTAATAAAATCTTGGTCGTAATTATTGATCAGTTGTCCAAATAGATCTCTTTCTCACAGATAATAATATAAAAACCGGATTAAAAAAGGTTACACGGATGTCCATTTGTGTACATATTTTACTTCGGATTCTTTCTTTTTTGTTCACTCTGAATATTGTCTGGATCAACTTACGCACAATTCAAACTATTCATCTTTTTGGTCCGATCAAATGGAGGATATCCATATCGACATTGGCGGATAAATTCACAAAAGATTTATTTATTGTGACTTGAGCTTAAAAAGTTGTCAAGTTTCGAGCTATTGTCAAGTTTCGAGCTACGCTTCTAGCTAGGATTCCTTCCCCTTTGATCAGTTCAAAGACCAGCATTTCCAATTATAAATAAAAATAAAGTAAAGTAAAAAAATCAATAATTGATGATACGGACGTTGTAAGCTGACAATATCAAGAAAAATGCTCACCACCAACTATGATTAGTACAATAGCAGTACCATTGGACCCACCACGCAAAAAAAAAAAAAACAGAAAAGAAAAGGATGAGATTGAATGCCACCGGGATTGTCGGCAAAGAGGAAAGGGCCAATCTCGTGGAAGCAGTGATGCGTCCGAACTTTTACAGCTGGATCAAAATGGACCCGAATCCAATGGCTAGCGTACAATGTACAGTTATGCCTCTCACACATGGGTGGGACCAATTTCACCCCTATTTCATGCCCTCTTCTATACTTTTTACACGTCTCTCTCCCTCCCCCATTAATACTCGGACCTGTCCCCTCGGATTATGAAGAAATTCCCTCTCAAAAAATGAAAAAATAAAACATAGAAGAGATTAAAATATTTTCAAATGACAACAAAATTATCAACTTTAGCACGAGAGAATCCAGAGATTAATTGGTGCCCGTCCCCTCCCTCCCACCATGCAATTAAATTGGATCCGCATGCTTAACATACCTCGCATATTTGTGTGGTTGTCGAGGAGTTTGGAGCACCTTTAAGATTTCTAAACACTAATCTTCTTTTAGCATTACAAATAGCGCAAAATTATTATCCTTAAGCATTATAAAATAATACGAAATAGTACGAATAGTGGGAGAAGTATCCCGTATCATGGGTTTTATGGTTGTTTGTAACTTGCGAATAACAAAAAATTCAATTTTCCTAATTGTGAAAGTGTTAGATTTTAATCTCGAGTAACACAAAAGGACTTGGGTGAAGAGTTGTTCGGCAATGTTGGGAGGAGATGATCACTTTCTTGCATTGCCATTGGGTGTTTGGCAAGCCCATTTTGACATTCTCATTATTGCATTTTGGTTGTTTTGGCTATTCCATTTTGAGAACTCATTTCACAAATTCCATTTCCTGATTTTGACAAAAGAAGCAAATTTTGAGAATGAGCTCCGGAGCTCCTTATCTAGGTTTTGCCTTTTCCCATTTTTTGTTGAATTACCAAAATACCCACTTCTCCTCCATTTATTTACCAGTTTTGCCTTCCCTTTATTTTCTTATCCACAATAATAAGGCCAAAGGCAATCTGGTAAAAAACACATTCATAATTCATTTTCATCATTCATCTACCAAACATTACTAATGTTCTAAAATACATTTTGCACATATTTTCTAAACACTCATTCATACTCCAAAACATATTCTAATAATAATCTAAAAAATTACAAATAAAAAGCCAAAAAATAAACTCTCAAACACTCTCTGAAACACAAATAGAGTGCACAATTATTTCCGCGTCCTACTACTACTTGGCTTACATAGTGATAATGAAGGTTTATGTTTTGAACTAGATCATTGCCCATGACACTACCAACGATGATCTAAACCACACTATAACTATCTTGTTGTATTCATGACTCACAGACAATTCAACACTGAGAAATATAGGAGTAGTCAAACCCACGTTTTCAACAAAATCTAGATGATTGGATTCAGTAATTTCCAAGTGGTGGCAATTCTGTGTTTAGTTTAAAGAGTTTGAAGAATCTACTTGCTGAAAAGAAGTTGCACATTTACCGTTAAATTAAGTGAATCTTAGTCATTACAACAATTTGACTTTTAGTGAGTACTGTAGATTTGTCGATGATAAGTATATTTTGGTACTAGTATTGATTTTCTTATGGGTGCAGGAGAAACTAGGAGCTAGAAAGGAAATCTTGGGGTTCAAATAGAATCACCATGAGACAAGGGAACAAAGTAAAATCGAGAATTTGGAAAAGAAGGGGGGGAAAAGATCTCTTAATAGAGGATAAAGGGTAGGAGTAGTATTTAAACACCTCATCCCCAAGCAAAGAATCTGCTAGCTTCTTTTTCTCGGTAATTTTTTTCCTTTTTTTTCTTTCTCCATAATTTGACTTCCTATTTCCACTCTCTTTACCCTTTCCAGAAAGGGAAAAAAAATCCAACAAGATCTAAACCAACAAAGAAAACAAAATAATTATGAAAAAAAAAAGTAAAATTAATTTACAGTCTTCCCGTGATTGTAGCCGTAATATGACAGATACCACCTAACAAACTTCTTCAACCCGGTTTGCAAATCGGTTGTGGGCTTATACCCGAGTTCTCTCCGGGCCGAACTTATGTTCGCATGCGTATACGGTACGTCGCCGTTTCCAGGCATATCCACCACGTTCTTCTTCGCCTTCATCTTCAAATGCTTCTCCAGAATGCTGACCAACGTCGGCACCGTCACGGGCGACGTGTTGCCCAAGTTGAAAATCCGGTACGGGGCGGGTCCCCGTTTCTTCCCGCCCGACCCGGTACTCTTCCCCGCCGTGTCCAACGACCCGACACACCCCTTCACGATATCATCAATGTAAGTAAAATCCCGGGCTAAGTCAACCCGGTTCTTGCCCCGGTACACCGTTATCGGCTTCCCCTGCAGAATATTCCGGGTAAACGAGAAGTACGCCATATCGGGCCTTCCCCACGGGCCGTAAACTGTGAAAAATCTCAACCCGGTAATCGACAATCCGTAGATGTGGTTGTAAGTATGTGTGATTTCCTCACCGGCTTTTTTTGTGGCCGCGTAGAGGGAAGCGGGTTGGTCGGTCCGGTCCGATTCGGAAAAGGGAGTCTTGTCGTTCAACCCATAAACCGAGCTGGACGACGCCCATACGAAAGCGGGTTGTGGGTCGGCCGATTTGGAAGTTTCCAGAAGCGTGACCAGCCCGGCGATGTTGCTGTGAACGTAGGATTGCGGATTCTCCATGGCGTATCGCACGCCCGCCTGCGCAGCCAAGTGCATGACGTGGGTGAAAGCCACGACGTCGAACAGCTTCGCCAAAAGACGCGCGTCGTTAATGTCGCCCTCGACGATGAAAACGTTGTGCGACTTCAGGAGGGCTCTACGGGCCTTCTTCAACGAGGGGTCGTAGTAGTTGTTGAAGTTGTCCAACCCGACGACGCCGTCTCCGCGTTTCTTCAAGGACAGGGACACGTGGGTGCCGACGAAGCCGGCCGCGCCGGTGACGAGGACGGAGAGGCCGCCGGAGCGGTGGATCTGGGCGGAGTTGCGCACCTGTTTCTCCCAGTGGATGCCGCCCCAGGAGGCGGAGAAGTACCGGCTACCGGAGTCGACGAAGCTCTGGAAGCTCAGGTAGGACGCCGTCAGGGCTATCAAGAAGAGGGCCCACAGGAACATCGTGCTCATCGAGGCGAAACATCTGTGGAGTTGCCGGGCCCTCTCGATCTTGACCTTGCCCGGCGTCGATGGGAACAATTCCTCCTCTAATGACGGCATAATAATGTATTGATTTAATTAGGTTGCGGTAGTTTTCTGGGTGTATATTTTCTTGGTATTCCGTTTTCTTGGAGATTGATTGGGTTTGGGGGGCAGAGAGATAGGGGAGGAGAAAGAGGGAGAGAGAGAGAGGAGAAGGGGGGGGATGAATGGAAGCAGATGCAGAGAACAATATGGAAGGTGTATGGCCCTGCACCTGCTGGAGGTAAGGGAGGGAAATGAAGGGTTATATATAGTGGTCCAACCCACAAAGAAACGATAAAGTCTACGCGTGAACGCGGTTGAGGGACTGACTGGCAAGAGAGATTGCAGGAGGAGAGATGACAGGGTAAAGTAAAAAAGGGTTAATTACACGAACACCCCTCCTCACCTACTAGCCCAGTTTCACTGCATCTCAACAAAAGTCACGTTTGCATGGCAAAAATATCGAGTTCAAGCAAACAAACAAAAAAGAGCTGCTATAAGTACCGACGAGGAACGTGAGGAAATCGTATCAATGGTCGCGTCGGGCAGTCTCCGAATGCTGGACGGTCGATTCGATCCGTCCAAAAATTCTAAAAAGAAAGTACGAGGGGATCTATGCAGAAATCAACGGCATCTGATACGTGTAGGGTATTTGATCTAAACACCATTTTTTCGTATATGTTTTTACATACACGAAAAAATAGTGTTTAGATCAAATACCCTACACATATCGGATGCCGTTGCTTCTCTAGCAAACCCCCTCGTTTTTTTTTTTAGAATTTTTGGACGGCTCGGATCGGCCGTCTAATGGCCGGAGAAGGCCTGGCTCGATCGTCGGTACGATTTCCCTACGTTTCTCGTCAGTAATGATAGGTTTTCTGGAAAAAAAAAAATGACACAATTTTTTTATCAGAAAACAAAGGACAAAAAAGATATCATTATAGAACCATGATTTATGAATGATAACATATAGTGATACTATTTGAACCAAAGTTTTTACATTGTTGAGGGTTTTTTTTTTAAAGACGTCAATGAATTCATTAATTCATACCTGAAGGCAAAGATTACATTGCAATAACAGGAATACACCAAATTACCTAATTCGAGACACGAGTACTGCATTAAGCACAACAGGCTACAGACTCAAAGGACCCTTGTAAAAGCACCCGACACAAGTGTCGACCTAGAAATCCCGTCCAGGACTAGGCAAAGAGATACCAAAACGGGATCCCAGCACAAACCATTAAACATTAAGCACAGATGTAATCACTCAATAACAAACACAAGACGAAATGAAAGATCTGTTCCCAAGGACACGCCTCAACGGCCTCTTGCCGGAACTAGACCAAAAGACCCAATCCAAAGCTATGGAGTCCACCGAGGGGGGCTCTAAGGCAAACCTTTGCTACCACGCAAGGCACCAAGTGTGAAGACTAAGGCAATGCCAAGGAAGAACTCCAACAGGCCTAACGCACCCACAGCGAATGAAGAACAAAAACTCCATTCTACAAGATTTGCTACTGACCACCAACCAAATAGGGAGACCGCAGCCAACCAAAGTACCAGATTTGATCTCGGCACACCCTAACACAGCCGCCACCTACCACCGCTGTCGATGCCGAGACCAGAACACAACCAGTACTCTTACCGAACCACTGGAAACCACTACTCCGGCAAACCACCAAACCCCTAACTAAAAAACTTATTCACCCAACACCCACCAGACCTAGCGAACTAGACCGACACAGACCGGACAGGAGAGACCTACCGGTAGAACTTGAACCAACAGTCGGAAAATAAGAAAACAAAGAAACCCTAACCCCAAACAACCGCACACCTTATTACCACTGTGTCGGCCCCGAGCAACACAGATCTGGCAATGCCGATAGGGCCAACTGGCTGGGGGACACCACCAGTCGACGAACAGAGCTGTTGCAAAAGGGACCACGCCGGGCCAAACTCAATGGACGCTTCAGACTGGGAGAGCGAGATGCCAAAAACGGTGGAAGAGAAAAACGCGAGGAGGGGGAGAGCGAACAAAAATTGGGTGGGTGGGTGGGTGGGTGGGTGGGTGGGGGGGAAGGCCTCCTCCCCAGCGATGGCGGCTCAAGAGGGGTTTTTCTTTAGAGAGAGAGACACAGAGAGAAAGAGAGAGATATGAATCTAGAGGGCATTATGTTGAATTGAACACAAGTATCAGAGTGTTCTAGCTATACTACAATATATTTAACGGATTAAGTACTTGAAATTAGGTTAAAATTTTACAAGCTAGATTCAATGTCCACGAAGTATATTATTTCAAATAGCGTGGGATATCTAATTAATACCATGTAGATTGAGGTATTATTGGTTTCTCTCATTAATATAAGTTTGCTAAAGTTACACGTGTTATGGAAATATATGTATCTTAATTATTAATTAAGTCAAACAAACGGGTCCTAAGTAAAAATTTGATACCTTCCTCCCAAGTGATAATCTTATGCCTTATCCTCTTCTATTTTCAAAAAAAAAATTTCAAAAAATACTTCCTAGATTCTCTCTACTTTCAATATTTCTCTTTCTACCTCTCTCCGCTTATTATCCCTACTATTTTTCAAAAAAAATTTCAAAATACAAACCAAACAAAACATTAGATTTTAGGATCAAATCACAAAACAAAATATTATAAGTCCCAGCAGTTGTTGTGGAATGTTGTTTTTAACAGAGGGGCTTTAACTGTATTAATCATATTAATTGAAAAAGATATAGAGAAGGAGATAGAGCTGCAGGAGGTGGCAGGTACAGTGGATCTCGTTAGCATTATCTTTGTTTCTACAGTAGTAGTGTATGTTTTAGAGCATCTCCAATCCATCTTCATTTCCTCCAAAATAGAAGATGGATGTAATACATTGAAGGGAGATTTTATAATTAATCTATTTTTCTTCACTTTTTGTACTTTTTGGGAGAATTTTTGGGAGACTCGTTGCCCTTTTTAGAATTTGGAGGAATTTTATATTCCAAATTTACCTTTGGTCCTCCATTTTTAGAGGATCAAATTTACTTTTGGAGGACCAAATTCTAAAAAGGACGGTGGGTTCCTCAAAAATTCTCTCAAAAATTATAAAAGTGAAGGAAAAAGAAAATAAATTATAAAATCTCGACTCAATATGCCACATCCATCCTCTATTTTGGAGATGCTAGGGGATCTTGCTAGCAGCATCATCTTTGTTTCCTATCTTTATACAGTAGTCTCGTATTGTGAGGATGACAGCTGGACTACGCGCCCTGTAATTGTTGTGTCACGTCAAAGTAAAAACCCAAATCGTAGCTGTATTTTACCGGTTTACAATTAAAAGAAACTCTAAACTGCACATATGTTGTGCATAGATTATGGTGTGGAGTCACTACAGATCTTGTACAAATGATCCGAATTGTTCAC